>CABFVZ010001122.1:80146-126222 GCA_902151445.1 Timema monikensis
AGATTGTGAAAGTAAGATAAGGTGGAATTGACGCCCATAACAAGAAGACAAAATTAAAACATTAAAAAAAATGGGAGTACATTCAAGAGCAAAACGACATCCACCCACTTGATTTTTTTTCACTCTTAAACTTATAAATTATTTCAATTGCCTACCTATTAAGTTAAATTAAATTATTTCACCTACATTTAAACAAGTCCGTAAGCTCAACAGGCCGTTAAATTTTAAAATTTCTACTTAGATAGATGTGAATCTGTAGACACCATAATTTAAATTATAAACAAGGAAATAACTGTTTTAAGTAAAATTATCTTTTACAAGTTGTATTTGACGGGTTTAACTATTTTAGATAATAGAAGCTATCAACGGTAGCTATACGAGCGATCATCTTCGTAACTAATTGAGCAGGATACTAATTTAATAAATATTGATTCGTTCAAGAGAATATCAACAGCTCTCTAGTATCCAACAAACTGGCGAACTAAAGATAGATTGAATAAGTTTTGTAGTTGTTTATATTAAAGTGACAGATAATTGCCAAACAGCTTAGTAGTGTAGTAGTTGGTGCACTTGGCTACAAGCCTAGGGGTCCCGGGTTCGATTCCCGGCTGTCACCTTGGGTATTTTTCCCTTAAGAGGAATATACCCAATAGTTACAAGTGGTTGGTAGATTAGGCTTAAGTTAGGTTTATACTCACGCCGACTCCACAACTCCATAATAACTATCATCACATCATCTTATTGCGGGTACGACATGTAGACAGCCTCCATAGTTGTACCCTAGGCAACGCTCTATTCTCCAGAGCGGCTTATACAGTAGTCTACACATATGGCGACAGAGCCTGGATGTCAAATTTCCTCCCGTTCATATATAACGTACGATAAATAAAAAAGAAGCTGATTGTCAGCGGAAAATTTGGCCAAATATACTACTGTATTAATAGGCCTACTAGTAGATACTTTTCTCTTTCATGGTTTTAATTTTTGCTTAATCAATTATTGTTATTAAAGATATCTAAAATATGTTTGTTGTTTTTAATATTTTCTACACTTTAAATGTTAGTAAACAACACAATCATAAAGTAATATTACTTACTTATTCTATGACACTAGGAACTCTCTAAGTAAAATACTATTTTTTTTCTGTAATGAGAATTAATTATTTCAGGCTAATTAATTCTTGCAGATTATTTCATTTATGTGGCAGTGTTTCTACCCCTTAAGGATAAAGGAACCGGATAGAACCCTTAAATGTAGGTTCTATATTTTATATTCAAAAGGGATTCCAACACTCACATGCCGAGATCACGTTCAATTAAATTTTCCCTTAACGTAACGTAAATAAACATAGTGTGCTCAGGATGTATATAACATAACTACTCAAGCAAAACACATCCATTGAAGTTGGACTATTTGAAAACAAATTGTTCACTAAAATTGAATTCTATCGTTTAGTGTTGATTGGCCGTAAAGTACTTGCAATAGAAACTTACTAGATAAACAAAATAATGTACAAGAAGATGCCACTACTTATTGGTGACTGGTGTCCGCTAAGCAAGAGCTATACCGAAGAAGACGTCTGCGCTCTCTAAACAAATGAAGCACTAAATAGCCGTGTTGATGTTGTTCGCAAACATGACTGGCTAACAGGAACACGTGGTACAGTTCACGATGGGAGTATAGGGGAAGCGGAAAAAGATTAGTTTATTGCAGTTTTAATAGCCTAGTAAAAAAACTTTTTTTTTGCCAAAATAAATCAAATATTTCTCCAGTGGAAACATAAGAGTTTAATTTTCTTCCCATGACGATACCAACAATTCTTGAATATCTGTCGTATTGTGGCATTAAACGATAAACTTTTAGAATAATAAAAAAAGTCATTAAATTCCAGGACATCCTCGACAAGAATTCAATAACTTTTGAGGTCACCATGTGAAATGTTTCTATTAAATACATATTTAATTTAATTTGACCAAAAACATAAGATTTTGATATAAAAACAGCAAAGGCATTGACCTTTTCTCATTTCCCCTACGCTCTAATCTTGACATAACGTATCTTGGAGAGAACTTTATCTGCTGGATAACTCTTACGTAAAATGAAAGTCTAATCAACCTTAATTTAAGTATATCGTGATAGATTGCATTTTAAAACACGAGAAGAACCTTTATATTAAATTAGCTACGCTTACTGATGGTGTTTCTTTCGCTCAGTGGTTTCCCACTATCCCTCCACGCAAATTAGGGTACATTTCCTCTAAATTCTACTTTACTTCCGTTAGTGTAGTTGAAATTCGTATATCTTGGACGAGTAGTAAGACGAGACACGCTTCGGTGGCCGCATGGTATAAGATGCTACTCTCGCAATAAATTAGACTGTCGATGACTGTGAGATCAATGTTCAAATCTAGGTCGGGTGTACTGAAGGTGGTATTTCTTAAAATGGTTTACCATTGTCCCCTGTACGCAAATGAGGGTGCACTTCCTCTAAATTAAACCTTATTAATCCCCCAACACTATAGTGTAATTAGTACATATGCATACTACCCTAATGGGTAGTAAGACGTGGTGCTAAAAAAACTGAGAAACGGGTGTAAAAAAGTCACACTTTTGATTTCGGTTAGTGACACACACTATCTTCCTGATCAATTCACGAACTCTTATTTAACCTCATGTTTTTTTGTTAATTATTTAGAGACGGTAACTACTTCCAGAAAATATTAGGGCCCCCGCATCCACTGATTCAGTACCTGCGGTTTAACGCTGCCCAATTTGATTAATTTATTATTAAAGAAGAAAAAAATTGTTCACAAGTCACAATACCCACACCATCATCACCCCACTTCATGTCCTCATCGTGGGCATAGTTCTATCATCTCACTGTCATCATCATCATCAGTGATCGTCGCAACAAGAAGAATGAATAAACAAATATTAATCACGCTGTAGTGTACAGTACACGTTATTATTATGTATTTTATTTAATGTTGGTAATGTCTTACTGTGAATATTTTACCAACTAAACGTTACCTTATTTGTGTACGTTACTTGAATATCACGTTACGGTATTATCCGTCGTTTCATGTGACCGCAGTAGATTTAGGAACGTATCACCGGCGGATATGGGGACCCCACTGTTTACCTTAATCCACAACAGGGACCGGGTGGTATAAAACATTGGGCTAATGTTGCACTTGGTCGTCTTTGGTAGGGAAGCCAGGGCTCTAATCGAGTTCGGGTGCAATGACGAGTTTCCCTACATGTGATTTCCTTCCTTTTAAGCTAATCTCCTTCTTCCTCTCACTTAGATCAGTTTGGTCCAAGTGGCGGCCCTCGGACCAAATACGGCCCATACTAATTATTATTAGCAACGCGTCTTACTGCCCGTTCGGGTTATACGCACTTACGCTCATGTGTAATGATAGGGTGATTGTGAGATGAAATGGAGGACCTACAGTTTAAAGTGGGATACGAACCACGGCGGAGGTTTGGAATTACTCACATTCACAAGTTGTGATTAATACAAGTCTTGTCAGAAGTGAAGGAAGGGTTTGTCAATCAGATAAATCTGTGTCGGGACCGAGGATTGAACACCGGACCCCTAGAAAATAAGTCTGTCACTTTACCCCTAGACCACCAGGTCGCCACAACCCATACTCATTGAAAATGAAAATGTGTCTCACAGTATCCTGGAAGAAAATTAAAGGGAAACCCTCGGTGGAAGATGTGAAATAACAAATTATTCAAATAAAAATAAGTATTTTAAGAGGTCATGATTGCATTTTATTATGCATTTAATTGATTAGTAAAAATATTTATGTATATATATTTATAATGTTAAATTGTTTTGTGAAAGTGTCTATACGTACATATTTAATAATATTTTTTTTTAGATTAATACATTTTTTGCAGTAAAATTTGAAAGATTCTTTCAAACGAAAATATAATTTGTATAGGTATTGAAAATTATTGTTAGTTAGTGTTGTTTATAGGCCTATATTAAATTGATGGGAATACTAAATATATATTCGGCCCGCGCTGCAAACAAGTACTAAGATTTGGCCCTTGGGATGCAAAACGTTGCACCATCCTGACTTAGATGAAGTCATGACTCTAGCGTTAAAAATTATTATCAAACTATGTCTAGTCTTAATATAAAGTAAAGACAGGTTAGAAATATAAGTTAGTTAAGAGGCAGATGTCTTAAGGAGACAAATTATGCTCTTGGCATAAAATACAATTATTTTTATAAGTTACTACTTTTATCCATGGCCTTTACTTAACCAATTGTTATTATTTGAGACTACACTACCCGTTCATCTATGTCTTAACATAATCATTTATCGAAAACAATTGGAACTATAGCCGTAACTTGTACCGACAGATGTCTCGGTTGTTTCTAGTAAATTAACCCCTATTTGTTACAAATACAAATACAATAAATCTTTCTTGAGTTTTACAAAATTAAATTCTGAATTGTTTTATGTATTCAGATATTTTACAATAATATAATACATAATTTATAAGATTTTACAAGGTTCTTCATAAAGTAAGTAGGCCTATACATTTATAAGAATAACATAACTATATAAATATACAACAATTTTTACAGCTCAGTGGATTATTTATATTATTAGGAAATACTTAATGTTTATAAATACCTAAATGAGAGATGAATGTGTAGAGTTAGGTATAGCAAAAAAATTACAAACGTAAAAAAAACATAGGAGAGTTAAAATAAAATGGGAATAAAATGTAAAAGCAAATAGAGCTATTTACGGTAAATTAAACATAGTGAATTCATGGTACCATACAAAATCAATAGTCTCGCATGTGAAAATACACATTTGAAAATTTGTTAGCTATAAATACATAGTCTACAAATTCAACTCTTGTTAAATTATTTTAATCGTTGAGGTAAAGTATTACATATCATGATAACATAGAATGGCTAATTTCTTTAATTTACCAAGCACTTTGAGTAATTTTAACTTTAAAATACTATTAATAACCATGTTCAAGAGAATTTCGTTTATAGACTAATTTTTATAAGATTTGAGCTCAGAATATTTAGCTTTAAAACAGTTTATTTTGTTCGTGACTTGATAAAACCATTTTAGAGTGTATAAACAATGATTTTAGAATACACAATACTGGTATCATCATCAAGTCATCAATCTTGCGATTGGTTTGCTGTAGCTCTCCACTTTTGTCTATCGTGGTCAATTTTTTTTTACATCTTTGTACCTTCTTCTGCCAACACCTTCCACTATCTGGTACATGTACTCCAGTTTTGGTCTCCCTCTTAAGTTTCTCCCTTCCACATCTTATTCTGTAATGATCTTAGTCAAACTACAGTAGCCCCGTGGCTTCTTTGGTGCTGACTGACAGCTCACAGCTGACTTCTCACAGTCAACATTTAGGTATATACCTTAATTTTGACTGTCCGAAGTGACAGCTGCTAAACACATGTTTTTGCAGATCATATGGTTTGGCGTAGGGATACATAATTTGTTCTGGTAACTTTTCAAAGCCGTCATCTGTCAGCTGTGAGTTGTCAGTCAGCACCAAAGAAGCCATGGGGCTACTGTATCTTGTCTCAGTATATGGCCCACCATATTAACTCTTTGCTGTACACCTTTCCAAACTTTCCTTTCTTCAATTGCTTTCCTTAGCACTCCTGTATTCGATATCATCTCCATCCTCAACATTCTTCTGTAAACACCACGTTTCAAATGACTCTAATCGTTTCTTTTCAGTTGCAACAATGGTCCATGTTTCACATCCGTAAAGCGCAACTGGCAAAGATTAATTATATTTAGCTTTTCGTTTGTCGAAATTGAAACCATTTGACAAATAGTAGAGCCGTGAATCACACAATGATAGCGTATAAATAAATATGAGTGGATCTAATAGCCATTTAAACTGTCAGAAATGTTATTCAAACGGTGGATACCGACATAGTAAGTAGTCTCTCTTCTCGGTTCTGCGAGAATGTCATTTTTATTATAAATGTATAGATATAGTTAAAAATATCCTTTCACAACCTGAAATTCCGATATAACATTCTCACAACACAGGGTTTAGCGTAGAGCTCTACACTATAACATACTCGTTTTAGATAAGCCCTTTTATTGTTGTACTTCCAAGGAGATTGTAGTAGTCCCATAAAATGAAGGCCTAAACTCTATTAAGGTAGTGAAACGAGCCTCCAACGAAACGTTGCTCAAAGAATATTGTGAGTTTCTTCAAGAGTTGTAGTCCACGCAAATCTTAAAGACTTCGAACAGTTGAAGATTATAATTTATTCTTCTTATCTACATTTAATTTAGTTTGACTATGCAGATAATTTAGGGAAAGCCTCACACTTGTACTCTGGATTCATTGTTGTCCCTTCTGCGCAGTTAAATGAGGAGCTGAAGTAGTTGGAGTTCGACAAAAATGTGTTGACCCTTAAATGAAAAAAAAACAAACGAAAAATTACCGATTAGTATTTTTTTCTTTTATAAAAACTAATTGTATTCTCTTTTAAATTAAAAATAATAATTAACTATTGCCCTAATCAGTAGTCGTATGATAATTCTTGCGAGATACTGGATTACCGAGGATAGGAAGGTAAGGATTCAAATCACAGTCGTGTGTACTAAGAGTGGTTTATCCTAAACGGGTTTCCACCCAAATACGGGTAAATTGTATCTCCATTCTAACTTCCTCATCCCTATCTCATATAGAGATAATTTGCAGATGTTCTCTTTTATTTTAGGACCGCATCTTAGTACCTTACTACCCGTTTGGGCTATACATATATGTACTAATTACTCTAATGTATTAAGTACTTAGGATGAGAAAGTTCAAATTTATAGAAAGTATACATGTACTTGCGTGGAGGGAAAGTAAAACCCCAATTAGGAAAAAAAACACCTTCAGTACACCAAACCGGAATAAAACCCCAATCTACCCATCATTGGTTGTCTAGTCTACTGCGAGAGTAGCGCCTTAAACCATTTGGCCACTGAAATTTAGACCGATGGCTGAGGCTGATTTTTCCTAAACGGTTTCTCCCGTCTTCCTCCATGCTAATTGAGGGATATTAACTTTAAATTCTACCCAGGTAGCCTTGATGGGTAGTATGCTTCAATGTAAATAATAATTCAAAAACTAGGAAATTAATGATTGTTTGTTAGCAGGAGGTCACGGTGGTCTCAAAAACAAAACAAAATGAGGTTAAACCTCTGAAAAAGTTTGGAAACCACTGCATGAGTATAATAGTCCCATGGCTTCTTTGGTGCTGACTGACAGCTCCCAGCTGACAATTGACGGCTTTGAAAAGTTACTAGACCAAATTATGTATCCCTACGCCTAGCCATATGATCTGCAAAAACATGTGTTTAGCAGCTGTCACTTCTGACGTTCAAAATTTAGGTATATAACTAAAGTTTGACTGTCAGAAGTCAGCTGGGAGCTGTCAGTCAGCACCAAAAAAGCCATGGGCTACTGTAGCTAATATGTTTATTTTCTAAATTCAACTAAAATGATAGTAAATTTAGTTGAAATATAATTAGTTTTAAATAAAAACTATTTTTTTAAGTTTGATATATTGAGAATGAATAGTCTAATTTTTAATATTTATAAAAATGATTTACAATTCATTTTAAGGAGCTCTTTGAAAACTATAAATTACCATTTGAACTTACCTAATAGAGGATGGTAAATGTTCTTTTTCAAATATGGAAATGACACTGTCAAGGATTGTACTTTTAGTACAAAAAGTCTGAAAACAATATAACAATTTTGATTAATATAGACCCTAATTACACATAATAAAGGAAACAGGTATGCTAAGAAAAATAAACACAACGAACTTTTCTACCTCCTTCATTTAGCCTGAAAAGGGGTGAGATAGCCTTGCTTGGGTACACTATGATGTGGCTTATAAGATAGGGCCATAGTGTAAGCAGTAAAGGTTAGAATGCTTTCTTTCAGTGTAAACAGATGGTATATTTAAATTGTACAATTATTTTTTAAGTTTGTTGATATTTTAATTACAGATTCAAGACTCTACAACTTATCAAATTCTCTTTCAAACCTGGCTTGCGATTATTATGATCGTGGTATTGCGCGTATATAAAAGAGACAGTGGGCCAGTTTCATACTCAGACTGAGCACGCCTTAAGGGTGGCGCTATACTAAATTCAAGACGACACCTACCTAGACCAGAATGGAATTGGCAAGTTTCTAATGCAAAACTGGCCCATTCCACTCGATTTTAGTTGGGCGCTTGAGGCGCTGTATTGAATACAGGACGGCACCTAAACAAGAATGGAATAAGCCAGTCTCACATATTAAATTGGCCAATTCCATTCTGATCTAGGTAGGTGTCGTCCTGAATTTAGTGAAGCGCCACACTTAAAGGGTACTCAATCTGACTAGGAAATTTGCCCTAAGAGACCCAACTCTAAAATGGCCCCAAGAGTGTTCTAACCTGCGCCAGCGACAGGAAGTAGAGTTGTTTCTTGTCCATGTCCAACCAAGGGAGCACGTTCTCCGTCATGCCGAAGTTGGTGTCTCGATACGCCTCCAGGGCCAGCTGTAAGGCTATCTGATCGGCAATGCGCTCGTTCATGGACAGCTCTGGATTTAACTGGTAACACAATACACTCGGCGTCACGAGCCAACCCGTGGGAGTGGCTGTTTGTTTTGTTCATGAGGGAGAGCTAACGTCCACTTTCTGAACCAACGGATATCAGCTTACAAACTAACTTAATTCTAGAACAGATACAAAATCCTTTCCCTTGACCTTTAACTCTCAAGTGGGAAAATCGTAGTCTTAAGATCACTACTAATACTTTCTCAGCTATGATGGGAATCAAACCCTGGACCCTCATCTTAGTGAGTAGTGAAACGCTTTTTATTGCTTGTCATACTCTATTATAAGTTTATAATATAGCGCAACCTATTATATACCTAAATAATATGTTCCGAAAATATATTGAATAACCTTCTTCGGTGGCCGCAATGGTACAAGGCAATACTCTTGTACTAGATTAGATGGCCGATGACAGTAAGATAGGGGCTTCGAATCCTGGTAAAGTATAGTGAGGGTGATTTTTCCAGAAGGTTTTTTTACTTTACCTCCACACAAATGCACACTTCCTCATCCCTAGTTCATTAGCGAAATTATTGCATATGCGTACAACCTGCACAGGCAGTAAGACGTGGTGCTAAAAAAAAAAAAGTACGGATTATATGCCCTTCACAAGTTAATATATTTTGTAAAGTGACACCTGCATACAGTGTTTTTTTTTAATCAAGCTCCTGCCACTTCTTACTGTGGTACTAACTTTAAGAACCTTACTCTACGTATCCTTAATGATGGATCGATGGCCCTCAGGTTGACGAATCTAAATTCATGAATGCCTTACAGATTGGGGTTAACACAACAGAAATGAAAGCTTTTATTAAAATAACTTACAGCAAAAAGTGTAAGATTGACAGGATTTTTCCAGTGTGCTCTTCAACCTTTCAGACACTGTTCATAAACATGTTTTGGAATAAAAATTCTCTCAATTTGAGCACCCAAAGTAATAGTGGAATATTAATTAATTTCTCGATGGAATGACTTGCTACAGTTTGTGACAGTATTAAGCAGATCGAGGTTAGGAAAAGTTTACCATTAGTAACACTTAGAATAAATTTGAAACCTTGCCCTCACAGTACTATTCACGGAAAACCTTTGAAACATCCTGCGGAAAAGTAATGTTTCAGTTTAAATAGACAGACAGGGTGACAAATAAAGTCCTAAGAGGAGTGGGTGGGAAGAGAACCATTTTGGATGTGATTCTTTGATGAAACGCAAACTATATCGAGCAAATATTTTGGAGGAACTGTATTTTGTACGACAGCATAGAAGGAAAAGTTGAGGGAAAGAGGAGCATAGGAATAAGGTGGATTAAAATATTGGATGACTTGAAGGAAATAAGAAAATTCTGGGAGCTAAAGGAGCAGGCAGAGGACAGGGTGCGTTGGCGGTCTTCGTTCACTGAGAAAAGGAATGGATCTGTAATAGAATAGAACACTTAATGATAAGTTTAAATTTATATGGAATCCATATAATCATTTCCACTCTTTGCATCACACTTGAGTGACTCTCGTGTAATACTCTTACATGCAAACAACAAATTATATAGTAATTTCAAACCTTTAATCCCACGACGCGTTCATCAGGCAAGGTCCAATTCCTACTATAAGTAAATTGGTTACTGTAACAATCTTCCATTAACGTGTAGGTAGTCATCTCATCATTATCTTTAGAAAGCAACTCGCTTCCTTTACCTTCGGGGCCATACTGGATACCTGTAAGATTATATACATATTTATATAAAACAGGAAAAATAATATATATGCCTATCCATCTAGAATAGTTAATTTACATTGTATAATTTGTTATTTAATTAGTGGGGAGAAAAGAAGGATTCTATACTTTTCTCCTGACACTGATCTGTGAAGTTGAGATAATCAACGCAGATCTATGAGAAAGTCCTGTGGAGACGAAAACTCATCATACGGTTAAACTGAGGGTGGTGGCCAGTACTTTTTAAACCGATCTAGTGGTATAGTGGCAAGAACCACTGCTTCTGACCTAGAGATCCCGGGTTCGATTCCCGGCTGATACCGGGGGATTTTTTCTCAAGAAGGGAGTCATGGTTATCAGGGCTTGGTTAAGATCTTCGTCAGCTTCACCCTATCATATTAACTACAAACATCTCCTCACCTCATAAGGACATGGAAAGAGCCTCCACGCAAAGGATGTACTGTACAATTAATACATTTGGGCGTCTCCTGGGCAACGGTACATTAGTATGGGTTAATATTTCCACTACCGGGCTACAGATTTATGTAGCCCAGACATGACATTAAATTAATTAGTACTGGTTAAGAATTCCGTTTAATCCTCAAAGGGATAAACATTATACTTACGCAGCGAGAATGAAGGTATCGGCTTCTCTGCATATATAGATCTGATCCGTATATCGGATGACTCTCTCAACTGCCCAGATCAGGGCGGGGTATAACACAGAAGTTAGCTTAACCTACTACTGGTTTCTCATACAAGCTGCAATATTTATAGTGTGTTATACTAAAGGAAATTATCTACCTTAAGTCTAAATTTGCATACACACAAAAAAAAAGCGCAAGTTTAGTGACAGTTCAGAACTTGATAACCAACATGGTTTCAGATAGCCACTGCTGGACCGTAGTTTATAAGAACAGCGGGTCTAGAGTAGGCTCTGGGTTGCCATTAGGATTGTATTTTCACTATCTTCTTCGTGGTATTTAATTGTCACGGGGATATCACTGGTTTGGCGTGGAGGGTTCTAGAAAGTCTTTAAAAATGTTCAACTGAAATTGTATACAATGATTAGTTATAAAATAAATATAAAACACTAGAATTATCCATTGTATGCCATGATGATAATTTCTTATTATATATATATATATATAATAAAAAATCATTATATTGTAATTTAACCCGTGTCGTTTGACTGAGAAAAGAGAGTGGTGAGCCATTGCTGCATAGATGGCATCGTGACGATAGCAGACAGCCAGCACTAGTCTTGTTTACCAAATGAAGGCTTTCTAGTAATTGGAAGTTCTTTTTTTTTTCAATTATGGCCAAATCATGACATCATAATGGCGGCAAGCCATGTGCTGTATACCCAGATTAAGATTTCCCGATAAATGATCCTTTCTAGGCAAACATTGTCAAGACATTAGCCAGAAGGAGCTAGCAGCTCAAGTACTGGGCCATCGGGTTGCAACTTTTGTTGTGTTTTCTGAGCTGATCCTCTTAGAGATTATGACATAATGCTACTTACTATGCCTACCTAGTGTTAAACTATTGGTGAAACTTACTGATTTAATTTGATTTGAGTGTATAACCACGCCTCCAGAAAATATATGGCTGGATGATACTGTACCTGCATTGTCGAAGTGATGCGAGATTTCATGAGCGATGACATTTCCTATGCCCGCCATTAGTGTATATCTAGGGTAGGTTATATGGTAGAAGGGCTCTTGTAGAAGACCAAAAGGTATCGCTGAAGACACACAAAGACACAAATAGGGAGCTGGCATGCCTTAAACGAAGAGAGCTCAACTCCAGTCTGTACCTGTGGCGTCATAGTGGAGAGATATTTGGCGGGCAATCAATGTGCCGAGGTCGGCCATCTTCGCGAACCAAGGGTATGCCTCATCCTCGGGGTGACTGGGTGTCATGGCGTACGGCACCACTGTGTCAAGGAAAGGTATGTTCATACTTCCTTCTTGTAGCCATTTACAGAGAAACCTTTGTAGGATGGACTGTGCGTTTAACTGAGACCTGTCCAAAACGGGTAGTCTTCAATCCTATAAGGTGCACCTTATGACATTCTGAGAAACTTTGAAATCTGCGTAAAGCTTTAATCTATCAATGCTTTATTTAATTTTTAATCACAAGTTTTAATTTTATAGCTACATTGCGCTAACCGTGTAAGAGTTATCTCAACGGACGTCTCAGCTTCAGATCTTGACCGGTTCAAATGTACGTTCTGATTGGTTTTGATACACGTGTCTCACTTATCAATGGGTGCTAAACTCTGTTGTCTTATGTTTGGGTGCCAAGTAAGTACGTCTCCTGTCAACGTTGCAATTAGATTATTGTTGCATATAAAGTAATATAAATATGAAATGTTAATTAAGGTCATAAATAAGTTGATTTATTGATATATTTATGTGATTAATAATGAAGAATAACTATTGATTATACATCGTTACGCTAATACTAAATTGGTGTGGCTGCTGGAGTGATTAAGTCACATCTGTTTTGATTGATTGCCTAAACGCACGTCGGCGCGGCTAATGTCCTCCTTACACCTTGACTAAGAATGCGAGTGATATTTTTTAAAGTCGCCTTGCCTCACGGATTTTACTGTGAATCCTCGGGGCTCCCGGAAGGCCGCAACAATACCAAGTCAGCCTTGGACACTTTCTATTTTAACAGAAAGTCGTTGTGTCTAGGGCTGCACTTTCCCTAAAACACTCATGTAACTCGGTAGAAGGAGGAGTATTTTTTTTAACTGCTTTTCCTTTAGAAATATTTTTTATGTCAGGATAATAAACCATCAACTAACAATTACATTGTTCTCCAGTACAGTTAGAAAGTGAAAAAAAAAAAACAAGAGCTTGGAAATATTGCTAATAAATCTGTAATGTTACACCCGCATCGCTGCTCGCATGAAATAACGTATCACCCTAACAGTAGAATTGATTTCCGTTGACGGAGAGAGTTCGAATCCCTGTTGGGAGTACTTGGGATGATTTGTCCGAAATTGTTTCTCAATACTACTCCATAAAAACGCAGATGTTTCATCAAATGTATACATTCTTTAACACTATCTAATCAAGTTTGTTAAATGCGTATAACCCGGACTGGCAGTTGGACGTCAGTAGGCTTTTTGGTCATATTATATGATAGATACAACAAAATATCAATCATTTCTTTCTAAGAGGAAGACTAAATAGTTAAAAAAAAGGGCTATTTTGTATTAGCAGATTACCATCTCTGATTGTATGCATATTAAATCAAACTTAAATATTTTGGGTGATTATATCTTGGACAGTTTTCAATCTTCTACACAGTCCACCTTAATAAAGTTTCATTGTATTTGAAATGTTAGCAAGATGAACAGCCTAGCCATGCAATAAATTAACCCCCTTATAAATTGTGATTTCATATCTGGTTTAGATAAATTAGTTTTAAGTAGTTTAAATGGCGTGCATTTCCCTTGAAGCGTGTAAAAGTAAATTGTGGGCGTCATTAAGGTAACATTTGAATTACATTATAATTATTATGTATTTGTTTGTGCAATGAGTGCATTCATGCAAACGTTAAAATATACTTCAAACTACGTGGGAAATATTATTTGCAATCTATTTTAACTTCCTTTTCGCCATTTGTATATTAAAAGCACTGTGATATTTTGGATATATCAATGAAATAGGCTACGCAGTAATCCTCTGTAGATATATCAAACAACTTTAGCGTTTATAAGGTTCAACAAGTAATTTCAAAGACAACGTATCATTTTAATTATTTAATAATTGTCAGGCATGAGGTTATCAATTCTTGAAAATTAAAACAAAATGATTAAATTTAAATACAATACCAAGAATCGAGTTTACTAATGAAATATTTGGTCTTGGTAATATTATCTTATTTTCCAATTTCCATATTGTAATAATTTGTGTTGTCAGGTTTGAAAATCTACTTCAAACTAATTTGCAATCAAATTAATTGTGAAAAATTGGGCTCATCTAACGGAGAGGGGGAATATAGGGAACGTGAGAAAAGGTTGGTTTTGTTGCAGTTTTTATATCGAAATTATTTTTTGATCAAAAGGAAATAAAATACTGCTTCGGTAGAATAAAGAGTTTCATTTCTACACATGGTGACCTCAAAAATGGTTGAATACCTGTCAATGGATTTAATGACAACTTTTTCTCTTAATTTAAAACTTTTATCATCTAATGCAGCTATGCTCATAACAGAAATTCAACAACTGTTTATATTCCCGTGTGAAGGAAATTAAATCTTATGTTTTTACTGGAGTAATATTTTTATTTATTTTAGCCAAAAATATGTTTTGCTATAAAAACTGCAAAAAATTGATTTTTTTTCTCGCGTCCCTTACATCACCACCTTAAATAAACAATATAATTCATAACACTCCTACAGTGGGCTGTATAAATATTTTTACCAGTGCCTTTTTTAAGTTGTTTTAATTTAAATATAGAAAAATTAATTTTTTTGCTGATTTTTAATTTGATTGGTAAATTCTGTGTTTATAGTCGATGCATTAATTATTTTTGACTAATGATTTATCTATTACGTTTAATTTTTTTTACTGTGGAACAATTTGAGCCCTGAGCAGGGGACATCTTATTTTGTTTGAAATTTTGAGTTGAATTTTTAAATACTAACTCTTTTTTAAATTAAATCAACGTTTCAGTTTTATAAAACTATATTAAATATTATATAACAGATGTAAAAAAAAGACGTGTAGGTTTTGAAAAGTTAGTAGAGCTACAGACAGACAGACCTTCGTTGGCTTAATAACTTTCTGCTTGGATAAAATCATAACTCACATAATTTTTAACTAACTTAATCTATTAAAAAAATGCTTTCATAAGTTTATTTCTTAGTGCATAAGCTATAATTTTTCTTGGCGATAAGCATGCTAATAAATAAATATAGTTATAGTAGGATTATGTTAGGAATAAACCTTTATAAACTGCTTTTATTTGCTAACAATATTGTTATAATTTTAATATATTATTAGTAAAATTATTATTACCATTATTGATATAAAGTGACAATTTCAGATCACATGACCTAACGTATAGTTATATAAAATTCAGTGTTGTATTGTGAAGTGTTGTCAGGCTAAGCAGAACTTGTTAAACTCTACCTATAAATTGTTCTCCCCCACTTGGTCCCCATTTGACCGATTGCAAATAGGCTCTTGCACTACATGCGTACCTCAAATGGGCATGTACTATCGTTGATGCCTTACAAATTAATTTTTTTAATTTTTTTTATTAGCACTGCGTCTTACTACCCGTTCGGGTTATACGCTTTAAGTACTAATTACGCTAATGGATTAGGAATTGGGAAGGTTGAATTAGAGGAAGTGAACCCGCATTTGCGTGGAGGGAGAGTGGAAAACTATTTAGGAAAACCACCCCTAGTTCACCTGACCGAGATTCGAACCTCGATCTCCCCTTCCTCAGCAGTAGAGCTTAACACGACAAGCGCGTTAGCCAACTACGCCACCGAGGCGGGTAATTAATATTCTATTGAGTGATAAGAACAATTAACAGACACAGTTGAAACTAGCTATGCTTACCCTGGCAATACCCCATACCACCATTACTGATAAAACTAGATTTAATAGTTTTTGTAACTATTAAACTAACTAAAGAGTTTCTCCTTATCTAAATCTGAGTGTACTTAAAAAAAATTCTGAGATATTATGGAAATATGTGAGTTAAGATATTCATTATGACAGGACTTTTTTTATTTATAAAACTTTTAAACGTAAAAAAGTGGAGATATGGTCATTTATTTCATATATTAAATTTACTGACATGTTTAAGGCGGGACAACACATGGAAGCAAATGCCACGTTGGTAAAGGCAAATATTTAAGTAATGTCATCACTCGTCAAAGCGTGGATAAATTTAAATTATATGACGATGCTTCTTTTACGTATATCTGAATATTATTATTTGATGAAAATACAACCAAAACGAATATTTTAATTCACATCGGCTTCCATATCAGCTTAAGAGACAGCATTTACATAATTCTTACTTTACCTATCATGTTTGATCCATATATAGCAATCCCTTCCGTGCTGTAAGGTAAAATGAAATGAGACCATCTGGAAACATAAATTAATGAGTTAATAACTATTAATTGGATAGATAAATAAATATATCTTTATTAATTGCATTAATTGTAACTTCAAGGAATATACCATGATACTCTTTTCATGGATTAGTGATAGTATTAAAATAAATGTATTATTTTATTGACATTAAACACATTAAGCTTTAGATTGAAATCCATAGACAGACAAATAATCTGTGAGTGAAATATTTAAGATTTATGAATTCATCGAGTTTAATTGTCTTGACTTAGTACAAACTAATGAGTGTGTTTTTTCCTAAGTGATTTTTCCACTCTTCCTCCACGAAAATGTGGGTACCCTTTATCTTATTTCATCCTTCCTCATCTCAAACACACTAGAAAAATTAGTACAAAGTGTATAGCTCAAATTGGTAATAAGACGTGGGGCAAAAAAAAGTACAATCTGATTACAAAAGTTAATACTTGTAATAGTCATATTTATTATAGAAGATATTGTTTGAAAAATAAGATGAGACAGAGCTAGGTTAATTTACAATACAAATATTGTGTAAATGACACCTAAAATTCATCAAAAAGATTTAATACGAATATAAATATACAGCGTTTACATTTACGTGTTTACGACAAACTAAATCGTTGGTTCTCTTTCTAGTCTAGCTTGTAAATTAAATATGCTATAAAATTAAAGTTGATATACTACAACACTCAAATATAAATGATCTTTTTAAATATTATTATTTTAATGGATTTGACAGTAACATTAATTTCATTTATACTTCATACATGGTTATTAAGAAAAATTACAAAGCAATAAAATAAAGTGATTTAACGTTTTCGATGTAGAGATATTACCACAAGATTTTATTAACTTACATTTGCTCTGGTTGGCTTGGGTCTTTGTCGTATACAGAATACATTAGTCGGCGATATTTCTTCTGTAGTTGTATAGCGTTGATGAAGTAATTAGACTCGTCCTGTAATGTACACAAAATATCACTTCTCCATTCAATAAATTAGCATTAATTGTGTTCTACAAAGATTCAAACATAAATTTAAAAACGAATTTCAAAATTGGAAGGAGTAAATTCCTTTTATATTTTAAATAAAATGATACATTAACAAAACTAACCAAAATCACAAGAATAATAAGCAGGTCTGGATTAATTAAAAATATTGAATTATTAAACCAATTAAGGTCTGTCTGTAACTCAAAACATACAGTACATGCCTTTAGTACATCTTTTGTACAAAATGTAACATAGCTTTATAAAACTGAAACGTTGATTTAATTTCAAGTGGAGTGAGTATTTTAAAACTTAACCTCAAATTTCAACATAAATACTATATCCTCTCTTTGTGGCTCGAATGGTTAAATATTCTAACAAAATTTAAACTATTAATATTAATGGAAAATCCCAACATTAAATAAATATTTTTTTTATTTTCAACGTTTCAGCATTATCTTCTTTATAAAATAAACTATTAAAAGCTCAATTTTGGTTAAATATATTACTTAAATAAAAAGAAATATTGTTATCACAATAAATTAGATTTATAATTCCATATGTAGCCACTAGATTCGCTGTGATCTCAACGTGTTGTTTAGACTCTGGAGAGTTAGCCCTTTTTTGCTCTTCCTTAAGTCCGGGCCTGCTTATACTAGCCTATTAACGAGAGTGTCAAGGATATTCAGCCTTATTCACATTTCTCAGGGTGATACATTTTTTCCCCTTCAAGTAGAATAACGGTTGTGCTATTGCGAGGAGAATCTCGTTATTTTGTTTATTTAAGTCCATCCTTTGAATTTTGTTTGAAGCGAGTACATTGCGATAGTTAAAGTGGGGTCAGAGCCAATATTTTTGAAGGTTACACCTTTTTGGAAAAATAAATCAAATTTTGCTTCAGCAGACCCCTACATTTAGTTTAATGGTCTATATATTATAGTGATAACAACAATTACTGAATATTTTTCATGAGCAAAGCAACATTTGAATGAAAACATTTTAAATTAAGAGAAAAATTCCTGTCAAAATACCACTATACTCATGACATATATACAGTAACTGTTGTGATCGCTGTAGAAAATTAAACTAAATATAAGTATCTACTAAACCAAGGTTTGATTTATTTTGTCTAAAATAAAGTATATTTTTTCTACTAAAAAAACCTGTATAGTTATGGATCTTGAAAGCCGGTTCACACAGAACGCTAAGCTATGCTATGTTACGCAGTACTGTGCTATGGTTTTGTCGGTTTGGTTTCACATTCATTGCTAAGCTAAGTTGTGATATGGTTTCTCTTTCCCAAAATGAATTCACTGTGGTTTCTTTCAGGTGTAGGATGGATTTGGGCCCATGAAATAAAATTACAATGGGAAATATCCGGTGGGTTTCGCCATATAATTTAGCGAAACTTGGAAGTGGACGATCACAACTACTTAACCCTGATTAAAGACAACATCGTAAAGATGCATACCAATTGGATACCGTTAAACAAAGTGAAAAAAAAAACACCTTTAACACTTCTTTGGTTATTTTTAACAATCCAGCACTGTGTCAACACTTAGTCCAAGCTGAGTCGTGCGCATGCGCAACGTAGGAAGATGGAAAAATTGCCCTGCCAGCAAGCAAGCTGAAAAAAACATAGCATGGTGTAGCAAGTCATAGCTTAGCTTTCTGTGTGAACCAAAATATTTAAACCAACATATTTAAATATACGGTCCACTATTTTTCTAAACAGTCACCAGAGTAAATCTTAGCTTAACTTTCAGTGTGAATCAGCCTTAGCTCGCATTCCCTTACCCTCCACTTTAAACGTACGTACCACGTCAACTCCTTCAAGTCTTTGATTGAGGAATGTATCGTTCCCAAAGACGGAAAGGCCACCGTCCATGGCCAGGGTGAGGTTGTTAAGTTTCACGACAGTGGCGCTCCTGGAGGCATCCGTCATCCAGTCGGCGACAGACAACTGTTCTCCCATCTTGCGGCGGAGATGCTCGAACACCTGTAACACATCCCATAGTTAAGGTCAGGGTGTAGAGTTTCTCTTTAAAGAACAAACTGTGGCTGATTCTAGTTTTAAATTCATCAGCTTTTATGGCCAATTATGTTGCTAATAGACATGACGGTAGCCAATTATCGTACATAAAACTTTCAAAAGCATAGTGTCAAGGTAAAAGAAACAATCAACCCTATTCCAATCTCAGCAAAGACTTATTTCATTAATTAAGGTATATTTCTAAATATTAAGGAGCTGTCATTTTCTATGAGTTGTTCAATATCAGTTTCTTTTAAAACATATCTCTTTATATATAATTCCCGCAAAGGATCATTGATTGCGATTAAGTAATGTGTAAAAGGTAATGATTAATTAATTTTCTCTACTGATGCAAGATTTTATATTATTATTATTATTATTATTATTAGCACCACGTCTTACTACCCGTTCGGGTTGTACGCACTTACGCTAATGTGTAATGGTAGGGTGATTGTGAGATGAAATGAAGGACCTACAGTTTAACGTGGAATCCGAACCACGGTGGAGGCCTGGCATTCCACACATTCACAAGATGTCTTTTCAGAGGTGGAGGAAGGGTTTGGTAATCAGATAAATCTGTGCCGGGACCGAGGATTGAACCCCGGCCGCCAGCACAGAAGTCTGACACCTTACCCCTAGACCACCAGGTCACCCAAGATTTATAATAAATTGTATTTTATAGTAACTAATATCTTCTAAAGGTAAGAAGCTGTTATATATTTTGTACATATTAAATACACGATGTACCGTCCATAACATATGAGACCAGTGGTGTACAGGATAACCCATAACATCACATAGACATGCGTCTCATTTGACCTAGTTTCCTATTTATAGCTCGTTTGTACTCCAGTAATGTGGAGCTGCTTAACATTATAAGAAGTGCTTAAAATGGCCACCTTCAGCCTCAATGTAAACTTGCAGTCATCGTGTTGTAAAATGCCCCAATCTTTCAAAAATACCAGGTGTTTGGAATAACCAGAAACATACATAGAACATACTTAGTCAACCGGTTGAGGGATAGATATACAAACAGTTTAATGGAATAACTTGGCTCCAGATTGGAAACAAGGTCAAATGGGACACATATTTATATCAACTTTTTTTAAATTGAGTTTGTGTTTCCTGTCCACCACTAAAGTGGGCTACACATGTTACGGTACAACATAAATATGTAAAATTAATAATTATTCCGGCTAACCATATATTTAAATTATCCCATAAGGTAAAAAAAAAGGATATAAATTAGGGCTTTAACTATCATATTAAGCTGATCACAGAACTAACCCATAATAAAGAACAATATAAAGCGTCCTTTCAAAGATATTATTTGTCCTAAATACATTATCACATGTGTATATACGTTTATCAAAATATGCTTGTACATAAAATAGAAGCTACCATTTTAGGGAAGGTATGTAAATTAACAACCCGCTATTTTGTTTAATATTGAAATCATCACCAATTACTCCCATTAGAAGTAACAGCAACCGCTTCTAAAGGGGTAGTGTTTGACATGCTAACTATTAACAGAGTGCTTCTTCGATAACATACCTACATATTTTGGTAAAGGCTGTATCATGATGTTACAAGGCATGATACAGAAAATAACATCAACATATTGCTAAATGTTACGAGCAACGTCTGTTCCTGCATGGATAGGAAAACTTTCATAACATAAATAAAAGTTACGATCACAGTGATTACTTTAACTGAATTAAATTACAATACAATTTATTGATGGCAAAAGAAATACCAAGACTGAACAATTAGACATATATTTGACTTGAGGTTTGAAAAATAAGTACAATACTTTAACTCTTATTACTTAAACATTATACCCAAAATAGGTGACCTGGTGGTCTAGGGGTAAGGTGTCGGACTTCTGTGCTGGGGTCCGGGGTTAAATCCCTGGTGGTTCAGATTCCACGTTAAACTGTAGGTCCTCTATTTCATCTCACAATAACCCTACCATTACACATTATCGTAAGTGCGTATAACCCGAACGGGTAGTAAGACCGGGTGTTAATAATAATTATTATACCCAAATGTGTTTAAAGTATCCTTTCACCTCAAGCATGGTCCCTTGCCGGGTCGCCAGCTCGTCTGGATGGTAAGTATTCAAGTAAAGGGCTGATGATACGTCTTCCATGAGGGCAGAAGCCACCCGCAGACAGTAACCATCCAGACCACATGGGCTGCGGGGCTGCACCAGGTCGACATACAGGTCATGGGCGAACATCGCCAGCAGAATCCTGAAACATGTCGGCAAGGAAACTCCGTCTATCCTTAGGGATAACTGACTTACAGTCAAATTTTTTGTAAAAGAAATCTTTTAAAAAATAATCCTAGTAATAAAAAATATAATAGTGAAAATATTTGTTTATTAAATTATTTGAAAAATTACCTGGACACTGGAATCGAACCCGGGAGCTTTGCTTAGCGTGTCAACGCTCCATCGCTTATCTCTCAAGTTTTTGTCCCATAATCAGGTTCATTCTTCACTCATACTATGAGGCAAATTCCGTGATGGACGTGCGGAAATCGTGAGTTAAATAAATTAGCGGTCAAATTGATATCACGAGCTATCAAATACCACACCCATATGATATTATATATCAAACTATCTTTGCTCTTTGGGGGCTTCGCTCCCCAAACCCTCAATCAGTTTTCTTTACAAGTGGATGTAAACTAGTAAGTATTACCGTTTAGCCACAAGAGACCTCCAAAAAAAGGTTCGCACCAACTTTAAAGTTGCTCCAACATTTTGAATTTTTTTCAGGGATTAATTTTTTTTAAATTCTTGGAACCATCCCATTGGTTACAGGCTAGAAGCTATAAGTTTGCAAAATTTCAAGTTTATAGCTCAACTGGAAGTGGGTAGACATTAATGTCAGTGAGTGAGTGAGTCACTGTGTGGCTTTATATTGGTATAAAGTGACCTCTGCAGATAGCATGCACTAATGTATGAATACGTAAAAGTAGATCTAGTAACTTTTTTCGATGTCGGATAAGACACCTTCTATGAAAATTAGAGTGTACTTTTTAATACAATAATAATAATATTTAGCACCGCGTCTTACTACCCGTTCGGGCTATACGCTTTTTAAGTACTAATTACGCTAATGGATTAGGAATTGGGAAGGTTGAATTAGAGGAAGTGAACCCGCACTTGCATGGAGGGAGAGTGGAAAACCATTTAGGAAAAACTACCCCCCAGTTCACCCGACCGAGATTCGAACCTCGATCTCCCCGTCCTCAGCAGTCGAGCTCAACACGACAAGTGCGTTAGCCAACTACGCCACTGAGGCGGGTTTTATTACAATACATTGTGACGTTACCATCATAGTGGAATCAAACAAAGTAAACCTGCAGCCTTGCCCAATAAACTCAGTGTATATTTCACATTATCAAGTAATATTACAGGCTCTTTATAACCCAATGGCGTATAACCCAAACTGGTAGTGAGAAGCATTCGGTAAGGGGAAAAAACTTTAAGGGGGACGTCTTGATAAGCGAACAATTTCCGTTCAGACGTTCAGCTCTAACGCAGTATTTAATTCTTCAATGCGTTATTTAAAACTTGATTCCCACCAAAATAAAGTCGAAAGATTCCAACAGGGCTATATTGCCTTAACAACCCTGAAGTTAAGTGTTATTAATAAACAAAACGTGACATTGGTCCATTTATAACAAGTTTTTAAGAATATTTGCAGAGCTATGAGACTAAGCTTGATGAAAAAGGGTTCTAGATCTAGATCCTCTAATAAATACAGTCATTTTTTTGTATATTCACAACAAACAACTTTAAGAGAGTTTTCATCTTTACCATAAGAAAAGAATTTGATAGTTTTTTTCCCCTCTTTCTTATTGACATAACAAAGGGTGGTTGTAAGTGGAGGACGAAAGGGAGTATAAACTTATACAGAATAAAGAAGTAGTTCCAGAAAACGACAAAGTTCAATGAATTTTAAGTTGTGTGGCCTAACAGCGATTGACTCTTTCTCGCTAAACAAGGTGACCGCCTTAAGGTCAAATCATACGGTCAACCAAAGAGCAGTAATATTACCCCGTAGCTAATGTACAACAGTAGTATTTCAAAAGTTTATTACCTCTCATCCATATGAGGCAGTTCTGAGAACAATGAACTAAAGTAGGACTTGAAGTATACTTGAACTTGCAGGTCTGGAGATATGGGCCTGTCCAGAAGTTTGGAGAACAGAATCTTCCAATCGACCTTGGATACAGATAGATAGAATGGAAATTATCAACACACTCTTGCCTTAGTCATTATGTATGTATTTAACTTTCATTGTCTTACCACCTATTCAGGCTATACACATATTTACTAATTACTCTAGTGATTTAGGGATGAGGAAGATTGAATTTAGAGGAAGTGTACCTGTATTTGCATATAATGAGGGTGTAAAACCATTTTGGAAAATCCTCTTTCAAAACACTCGACCGGGATTAGAACCCCGATCTCCCTGTCACCAGTGGTCTAGTCTAACATGATAGTAACGACTTAGACCATTCGGCCATCAAAGCAAGTAAACAATTCAATTGAATCGGTCTCTGAAGAAAGGGAATCAGTCAAACAAAAATAGTTTAAATGACTGAAGCCTTTTATGCAGAAAGCGATTCAATAATTTTGAAGTTTCTGAGCACTATCCTTAACTCACGTTTTGAAGCATTTTTTATAATTGAATATACAACTAAATTATCATGTTTTTTATGAAGTATTTAATTGAATTATGTTTTAAACATGGTGAAACATTATTTTTCTTAAGTCAACAAGCCGAATATTGATTTGATGTTATTTATATCTTTCCAGCCTTTAGACTGGTTAGTGCTACCTGCTCCATCTGGTAAATATTGCATGTAGGCTATTAGGGGAGTCAAGAGAGTGTGGTGGGTCTTCGCTATCTTCCACACTGAATTTATATAAGTGAGCGCGAAAGAACTTATCGATTTTGCCGGGCAAGGTATTTTCACATAACTTCCAAGGTTCTTTTACATGCCACAATCGGCATGGTACCGACCGTTTACTTTCCCTCCAGAGGAAGTTGTGCTACGGAATTTTATTACTCAATAAAAATCCGTTAACCTCGGCTGGGTTTGAACCCATGTACATCGGGTCCTGTGGCGAGCACTTTACCCTCGAACCACCGAGGTTGACGGTGAAGCATTACCAAAAAATAATTTCATTAAGTAGATCTAGTAGCTTTTGTAAATTTGGCATGGTAATATTATTATAGAGAAGACGTGTCAAACATGTTTAGTCAAAAAGGTCCACTTGCAAGATTTAAAATACCGAGGAAGCTGAATTTTATAAAATTCAATGCTGAAATTACCCGTTTCGGTGGCTGCATGGTATAACGCATTACTCTTGCAGCAGACTAGCAATGACGGGGAGATCAAGGTTCGAATCTCAGTCGGGTGTACTGATATAGTTGCCTACTCTCCTTTCACGCAAATGCGGGTACATTTATCTAAATATAGCCTTAATGGTCCAGAAAGCCATTAGCGTAATTAGTACAATAGCGTATAACCCGAATGGGTACTAAGAAGCGGTGCTAAGAAAAATACTGTAAATATTTTTATTAAAAAGATTTCCAACTTTGTATGTATCTTACTATTACAAAAAAATAAAAAAACTGTATGTAAAACAATAAGAGCCAATTTTATAGTTAGAATGTGTACGCCTCAAATGCGGCGCTACACTAAATACAAGACAACACCTACCTAAATTCAAATGTACTGGGCCGTTTTCGTATATGAAACCGGCCCATTCCATTCTGGCCATGGTTGTTGCTGTCTTGTATTTATTACAGCTCCGCATTTGAGGCGTACTAGGTCTAACTACGAAACTGGTCCTTAAAACTCATCCTATAACTTTCTCCAGGAATTTGAAACAATGACGGGAAATAATGTCGGGTTGATCTTGATATGAAGTAACTCACATGATTGTTGAGAAATTTGTGTTCATAAGCTGCTCTAGGATGTTTACTGTAGATCCATTTCAAGTTAAAAATTAATTTTTAACAAACGTATTTGCTGTCAAACATTTTCAAATATTTTTGCTCAGATTCAAAAAATTTAAAACATTTATCCCGGTTAAAAAAAAGATAACAAATTTGGTAAACTAGCCTCACAAACCAGATATATCTAAACTATTCCAAATCCCAATTTCAAATGTTGTATTTTTACCATTTATAAAAACAGAACCCTGATTAACCGCAAGTTTAACATCCTGCTGTACAAATTTAATTTAGGATACAATAAAACTAGAGCGTTATATTTTAAATTACCAGAGAAAAAGTAGTCTGAAGTTCATCAACGGTCATGAGTTCATATTCTTTAGAAAGCAAAGAATGACGAACTTCACCTTCGGGAGGAAAATCCTACAAGAGATATAAAAAAAAAATTTTTTTAGAACTAAACAAAAGAGTAATAAATCTATTTATCAGCATTATCAAGAGATTTTATCTTGGTAATATTGATGGTTTCATTTGAAGCTACATAGTTGAAAATAAATACCATAATTATTTATTGTAAACCATAATCGCAACATTTCACCAACAGTCGGGTGTACACTAGTACACTCGTAATACACATGGAAATAGTATTGGATTATTTTAATAGAGTTTTAAATAAACTTTATAATTATTAACTAAATAAGGCATGTTTTAGAATGTTGGTGGTAAAAAATGGGATTCCTATCAAAATCTTGGCTTAAGCTACCATGATTTTGGAGGTTAATATCATAATTAGGTGTCATATATGAATATACACATACATATATAAATAATACACTTAATTCAGACGAGCCAACAGTCAAGGGGTATTCAATTCCTTATTACCGTTTTGAGATATAGTTTGTATGCTTTCTTTGTTTAAAATATTTAAGAGAAATTAAAATACTTTCTCCTTTAAATATGCTTTGAATAACACTTTTATGAGTGGTAAAATAATTTGAGCAAACCTTTTTCAGTGTGTCCTTTATGAATAGCTCAACCTTCAGTTTGGTGGATAACAGGTCGTTTTCATTTTCAAATATTTTTAATATTCTTAGAGCTTTTTCCAAAGTATCCAAGTAATTTCCATGGGAATTCTGGAAAGAAGAAACACTTATTATTATTATTATTATTATTATTATTATTATTATTATTATTATTATTATTAGCACCGCGTCTTACTACCCGTTCGGGTTATACGCACTTACGCTAATGTGTAATGGTAGGGTGATTGTGTGATGAAATGGAGGACCTACAGTTTAACGTGGAATCCGAACCACGGTGGCGACCTGGCATTCCAAAGAAACAATTCATCTTAAGTGTATTTATTATTAATACTCTGAATGATATTTGTATACTAAATACTAAAAACTACTAATATAATTGAATATTCTATTGACGTGACAATGTGTAGGGAACACTTGTTTATAACTGTATGGTCTAACATTTCATGGCCCACTTCGGTGAACACATGGTCTAAGGCGCTACTCTTGCAGTATACTATACTCTACTCTGATGACGGGGAGATCGAGGTTTGAGTCTCGGTTGGGTGTATTTAGGCTTATTAAAAAAAATCGTTTTCCACTCTCCCCTCAAGCAAATGTGGATACACTTCCTCTAAAAGTAACCTTTATAATCCTTAAAATAATTAGTATATAATCGTATAACCCGAACGGATAGTAAGATGTGGTGTTCAAATAAAATTCAAACAAGTTAGCTATTGATATCCAGTATACAAATACAATATTGTAGTTTTATGGCTATACCAGGTGACCTGGTGGTCTAGGGGTAAGGTGTCAGACTTCTGTGCTGGTGGCCGGGGTTCGATCCTCGGTCCCGGCAAAGATTTATCTGATATGCCAAACCCTTCCTTCACCCCTGACAAGACATCTTGTGAATGTGGGGAATGCCAGGCCTCCTCCGTGGTTCGGATTCCACGTTAAACTGTAGTCCTTCATTTCATTTCACAATCACCCTACCATTACACATTAGCGTAAGTGCGTATAACCCGAACGGGTAGTAAGACGTGGTGCTAATAAATAATAATAATAATAATATGGCTATACCAGTTTAGTTAATGAGATGGCTAGGCCTGTGTTTGTGTCACAAATTTATCGATAATGCAGACCAGGCATACGATTTTTTTTTATCTCGATATTTAAAACCCCACTGAGGAGGGCGATACGTAATTGTAGAGGTCACGGGACACTGGTCAGTCCAATTTCCATCAGAAGAACCTTATTTGACAAGTATAAAAGCTACTGAAACTACTTTCACGTATTCATACATCATGTCATGTCACTTGTGAAAGATATTAAAAACACCTTATTACTAGTAATAATAAAAAAGTAAATTGTTACAAATATTGACCATACCTTTTTTTTCCCCACTGCTTCTTACTACTTGTTTGGGCTAGACGCTTATGAACTAATTTCAATAATGTGTTGGGAATTTGTAAGGTTATATTTAGTTTAAGTGTACCCACGTTTGCGTAGAGGAGAGTGTAAAATAATTTTAGGAAAAACCTCCCTCAATACACCCGACCAGCATTGAGCCCCAATCTCCCCGTCATCGGCAGTCCAGTCTATTGTGAGAATGACGCCTTAGACCATGCGGCAACCGAAGTGGGTTTTTGTTAGAAAGTTTTTATTCTACCACCCAATAAAACTCACCTCTGTACATTCAGAGTATTTGTCGTAAATTGCGCTCATGTTGATGAAGTTGCTGTCATATTTCTGGCTGTTCGGTCTACAACGTTGAACGTCCGCGGGCAGCTCTGATCTGAAGAATGACTTATGGACAGGGGTGACCAGTTTCAGGCTGAACTTGGAAGGGTTCCTACCATTCACATCCAGCATCACGTCA
The DNA here is from genome assembly GCA_902151445.1 of Timema monikensis. NCBI lineage: Eukaryota > Metazoa > Arthropoda > Insecta > Phasmatodea > Timematidae > Timema > Timema monikensis. Next base: position 108,535 of record CABFVZ010001122.1, read on the forward strand.
AAGAGCGGGGAACTGTGGACAAAGCCTACGTTCAGCTGAAAGTGCATTTTACTAACAATCATATTATTATTATTATTATTATTATTATCTATACTTCTATACTAATATTATAAAGAGGAAAGATTTGATTTTTGGTTTTTTTGTTTGTAATGGATAAACTCAAAAACTACTGAACAGATTTTAAAAATTCTTTCACCAACACAAAGCTACATTATCAGCGAGTAACATAGGCTATATTTTATTTTGAAGATTTAATTTATTCCTCATAAAAATGTCGATAGTATATTATATAGTCATTTGAAAAAAAAGTTGTTGAAGGGAAAGTGGGGTTGGTGAAGGGGGCGGGGGTTGAGGAAAGAGGAATGAGATGAAAATAGGAGGGAGGATAAAAAGAGGGAGGGGGCTATACAGTGATGGTAGGACTGTATTTTAAAAAAAAGTAAAAAAAGTTTTGTTTTTATATTGACATCATGGATGATTTGAAGCTTTGTTTTACAAGATTCTTTACAATATTTTTTTTATACGGGGAAGGGGGCTAGTTAATAATAATTTGGTTGATTGTCAAGGAGTTGTATTTAAGACAATATCAAACTACTTCTGACCAACATTAATTCCTTCTTTTTTTTAAATCACTGCGTCTTACTACCTGTTAAACCTATACGCATTGGGTAGAGATGAGAAAGGAAGAATTTTTTAGAGGTAATCTACCCGAATTTGCGCAGGAGAGTGGGAAACCATTTAGTGAAAACCACCCTCAGAAGAACCCGACCGGGATTTTAAACCAGATCTCCCCGTCCAACACAAGAGTGACCGTCTCTTAGAGCGTTCGGCCACTGAATTGGGTTAACATGAATTCAAATGTTAGTTGTAAGAAGAGCCAAAGCAACGAGTGTCAAATTAGTAAGATTAAAATTACTTTATAATCTAAGACTAGCATTATCGGCTTCAGTGGTTGCATGGTCTAAGGCGCTACTCTCGCAATAGACGAGAATACTGATGACGGTAAATTCGTGCTACGCTCCCAGTCAGGTGTATTGAGGGTGGATTTTTTTTCTAAATGCTTTCCCACTCTCTTTCTCTCCACGCAAATGCGGGTTTACGTTCTCTAAATTTAATCATCCACATTCCTACCCCATTAGCTTAATTAAAATATGAGCGTATGCCAAAATAGTTAGATAGCTAGACGCGCTGACAATTTTTTTTATTGTTAGAGTATGCAAATAAAATATTCTCCTTAATTATAATACATTTCATATTACTTTTATTATTTTGGGGTACGTAACGTAGGCCGGCACTTTACTAACCAACTTATTATATCAGCACATGAATTAAGAACTAATTTATAGAAGAGACACAACAACCTGTGCCCCTGAACTTAACTCATCACTATGTAAGGATAAATCCCTATTTCATCAATAATACATTTTCAGGCCATGTCAAGAATTGAATACGAGATATTTAGTCCAATTTGAAGTCACATTACCAACTGAACTAAAGTGTTAATGATTTGAATGTACCTGTGTCGTATCAGCAGATCATAGATAAGCTGTGTGAAATCCCAAGATGTCTTATTTTGAATCCAACCAACCTCATTAAGAACGTTTCTGGCTGCAACAAACCATCTCATTAAGTAAAACAATTACATCAACTTATATTAACGAATATTAAATGTCACAGGACTAGGCTACTCACCACATATTCCAATAGCTAGACCATTATTATTATAAAATCACTGTACTAAACTCAATAATAAACAATAAAACCTATGTTTAACATTTAAAAATAATGGCCAAATGTGATGGTATTTGTGACCACAACAGCTAGGCATCGGACCAATAAATAGGCATAACTTTGGTACAAAAATTGTTAATTTGGCCAATAAAATGTATTTTTGCTATTTTGATCTGATCTTTAATAAATTTGTCCATATTTATAATTATGATTATCTCTTTATTTAGCGTTCAGTTTTTATTTCACCGTATTGCTCGTGGTCTGAAAATATATTTTTAACTTCATTAGACAATGTATTGGTAGACAATAAACCTAAAAGTGTTGTGAAAAGCATCAAAGACCATTATACCGTTATATTAAACCTGACCTACCTTGATCAACTCGCACAGTTTCATTTATTTCCTCATAAGACATACAGCTGCTGTACATGCTTCGAAACTTTCGGAAGGCAGAGTTACTGGATTCGTCAATCTTCTCCATACCATCTGGAGAAACAAAAACGTGACTATACAAGGGATCATATAGGTGAGACTCACTTTAGTGCCTGAATGGTCTAAGGCGTCACTCTCGTGTTAGACTGTCCTTCTGGTGACGGGGATATCGGGGTTTGAATCTCGATCGGGTGTACTGAGAGGGGTTTTCCTAATTGATTTCCCAATCTCCTTCCACGCAAATTCGGGTAGATTACCTCTTAAAACGCTTCCTTCCTCATCCGTATCTCATTAGAGTAATTGTAATGCACGCGTATTATCTGAACAGATATCAAAACGTTGTAATATATAACATATATTTGAGTAATCATCTTCACCAAGAAAAATTGTCACAATAATATAATTAGTTATATGTTATTGAATGTATTATTGTATATATTTTTGAAAGAAAAAAATAGTTCAACATGACCTGTATAATCCAAAGTGTGTTAGTGTGTCCACGATATGATTTTAAATAACTATGGAAAATACCCAAATGTTGTAACTTACATGCTTACACTGTAATTTTATACAGCCAATTTATTTTATACTTATCCGGTTCAAGGACATGGCCAGGGAGCCATTTTGGTGGTTAAAATATCTTGCCATCGAAAGTTGACTATAAAATAATACTGCCTTATTTAGGGTTTGAACAAAACAGGAAAGTTTTCATTAGTCAAGTAACAAAGCTGGGTTGACTAGAACAAATATTGGCAAAGGAAATTGGAAGTATTACTAAGTGTGGGAAGAGTTATTAAACTGGGTAGGTCTTTGAGTTTATAAAATAGCCAAAACTTTCAATTTGAAACAATTCTAATTGTAGTTCCTAGAACGTATCGCAAATGAGTCGACAAAGCAATAAGAATCAAAGGGTGGGAATTGGATAAGTAGAGGAAAGGTGTTATAAGTACTGTGATTAGTGAATGCTTTAAGTTTTGTGAGCTTAATCTTTAGTAGGGACTAGTGTTAGTTAGTTAGTTAGTTAGTTATTGTGTAGATTAAACTAGTTTACTAAACCTAAATGCTTATTTTTGTTTTCTAGGTTAACACTATTGATTCCAGTAAACGAATAAAACAATCATGTATACTTAATTTTTAGTTGGAAGAGCCTTTTAAAAAAATAAAATGATATTGGTCGTTGGTGTAAATTGATAACATTACTAAATTATTATTGTTATTTTCCAGGTATTGATATGACTGCTGCACATAGCATGATTTAACTTGTGAAAACATATATGAAAATTGTTTTAAGTAGTTTTGTAACTGTCCACTAAAGTCTTCTTATCTGAAAATGACTGTAAACAGGGTCGTCAGAAGATCTGGGCTACTGCCCATGATACAAACAGTACCAACCCATTCAGATGGTATTCGACATCCCCCCCCCTCATGACCACCACTGTAGGAGTGAAAAGGGGAAAAAAAACATAAATGGGAAAAGGTAATTGAGGAATGATATGGATTATTATTATTATTATTATTAGCACCGCGTCATACTACCCATTCGGGTTATACGCACTTACGCTAATGTGTAATGGTAGGGTGATTGTGAGATGAAATGAAGGACCTACAGTTTAACGTGGAATCCGAACCACGGTGGAGTCCTGGCATTCCCCACATTCACAAGATGTCTTGTCAGAGGTGAAGGAAGGGTTTGGTAATCAGATGAATCTTTGCCGGGACCGAGGATTGAACCCCGGCCGTCAGCATAAATGATATGGAGTAGTGGAGGCTCATTAACATTAATAACCCACCTAGGTGGCGTAGTTAGCTGACGCGCTAGTTTTGTGTTGAGCTAGACTACCAGGTACGGGGAGATATATGTTCGAATCTTGCTCGGGTGAACTGGCGGTGGTTTTTCCTGAATGGTTTTACACTCTCCCTCCACACAAATGCGGGCTCACTTCCTCTGAATCCAACCTTCTCAATTATTAACCCATTAGCCTAATTAGTACTTAAGCGTATTACCCGAACGGGTAGTAAGATGCGGTGCTAAATAATAACAAATAATAATAATAAAACATTCATAGGAAAAAAATGTCTAAGGGGAGAAACCATAGTTTGAGCCCAGGTAAAGTTCAAACCAGTTTGATATTCAATCAAGGATTAATTGCAATACACAGCTATATTGTTGTAATGATGGTAGCCCTGTCGAGCGCATGAAATAGCCGATGTTCTAAGACGTCCCACTGTAATCCATGACTCTGATCCTTTGGATGTGTTGATACAGTAGCACCGTGGCTTCTTTGGTGCTGACTGACAGCTCACAGCTGACTTCTGACAGTCAACATTTAGGTATCTATCTAAATTTTGACTGTCAGAAGTGACAGCTGATAAACACATGTTTTTGAAGATCATATGGTTCGGCGTAGGGATACATAATTTGGACTGATAACTTTTCAAAGCTGTCAGCTGTGAGCTGTCAGTCAACACCAAAGAAGCCATGGTGCTACTGTAGTGTTGTGAGAGTATAGAGAGCTCTAACCCCTATGGTTTGAGTCATGTCCCTACCAGAGGTCGGGAAAGGCTTTGACCCACCTTGCGTTACGAGCGTAACAAGCCACAGAGAACATTCACTCTCCAACGTTCAGTACGTAGACTTCACCACTCTACAGTAGCCCCATGGCTTCTTTGGTGCTGACTGACAGCTCACAGCTGACAGTTAAAAGCTTTGAAAAGTTACCAGACCAAATTATGTCAGATACACACACTATAGTGTGACATGATGTTTAATCCGAAGGGTGGTTAAATTTCTGTCTAGGTCGTCTGTGTGGGCCACACACAACGTGGTTGGTAGTTAGTACCGTCCAGGAAAACTGGTCAGAACACCTCTACGAGGTCCCCACTGAGCGACTTAGGTTAAAATCCCTTTCAGGTTGATTATTAAGGCTAGGGGATTGACCTCTTCCAAGGGTTTAACACCCCTACGTGAGCGCCCAGCACTCCCAGAAAGAGGAGACAGCTCTTCCCACCGATGGAAGCTGGCCAAGGCTGGGAGTTTTTCCGGTGGTCTGGTGATGACAGGGATCGATGGTGAGCGTGGGGTCGTTGGCTGCGCATGTAATGTGCGTGGCTACGCTCTAAGTACGCAGCCATAATGGTTTGGAGGCGCCTTGAAAGAGGTATCTTTACCCAAGATAAGTGGATGCTGTACCCTGATACGGCAAGTGAGTTTCCAATTTAAACAGTGGCTGACTTATATAAGATGTCAGGCTAGTGACGTGGTGGTGTCCTTAATGCAACATGATGTTCTGCAAATTATTGGCTTGAGGAGCTAACTTCTACTAAAGAGCCTTTGGCTAAATGAACGAATAGCCAGATGGGCATCTCCGTTGAGCAGAAATATGAGGAGAGAAGGGTGGACTTCATCCGTCCTGATTTACCATAAAGGAAATAATTAGTGTAACTTGAGTCAAATAAACAATAAAAGCGAGTTGAGTTTTTTGACGACGATTAGAACGTTGATGTCTTCAGGTCGATGACCAAGTATTTGTTTTTGTTTGTAAGGAATTTATTTTGTGTAGCAATTATTAATAATAAACATGTATAACATAGAATATAAATGACATATAATACGAACACCAGCCCCGATGGGGCTCTCGGACGTTAACAAACATAGAAACAAAATACACGCTAAAAATGAAAATCTTTCAAGTATTTGATCAATAACGGATCAATTGATAAATGACAAGCAAGCTAGCAGGTCACTCAACCACAAACTATGTCCCTAATATTAGGTGTGAGGCTCACTTCTTATCCGCCGCCATACGTCTTCCGTAGAGTCGTCCTCAAGCAGCGCCTGGTTAGACCGCAAACCCCCGCACGCGTACTCGTAGAAATCCTCGCACCGATCAGTGTCGTGGTTCATCAAACTCAGCATCCGACTGGCGAGCATTTTACACTCACTAGAGTTGCACACGGTGTTGGTTTCTGAAAGAATCATAATCTTACTATTATCATCCGACATCGGTGGACACGCAGACTAATCGTCAAGCCCAACTAGTCTAATTTGTCAGTAACGAGGAAGCCAGAAATGCATTAAGGGTGGTTCTTATAAATAGTTTCCAACTTTCTCTCCGTGAGAATATCGGTCAAGTTTCTTTAGATTCTTCCTTCTCCTCTCTAGATTAGTTCTGTGATTAAATGTCAATAACATGAATAAGCATTAGGATGATGTGAGGGGCGGGGGCGAATGAAAATAAGCAGTGTTTTTGTAGTTTTTACAAAAAAGTTTTTTGGCCAAATTAAATAAAACTTTGATTCAGTAAAATCCTGAAGAGTTTAATTTTCTCCACGTGGTGTTATCAACAGTTGTTAAATATCTGTCATGACCATAGCTGAATTAGACGAGAAACATTTTAAATGAAGGGGAAAGTTGTCTTTAAATTTCAGGACACCCTTTACAGATGTCCAAGCACTGTTGAGGTCATACTGTGAAGAAAATTAAATTATATGTTTCTACTGGAGAATTATTTGATTTATTTTGACGAAAAAAAATGTTTTTATATAAAAACTGCAAAGCCACTTACCCTTTCTCGCTTCTCCTTTCACCCGCTCATAAGAGTGAATTAGTCGTTATAATTTTCCAATCTCGCACCCATAACACAATAAGTTTTAATGTATGGACAACAATAAAAGTTTTATTGGCTTATATTACTTCCTATAGCCAAGTTAAAAAGCGTTTCACTTACCTTTAATAGTTGGAGAGATCTCTTCCATGACATCCATGGTCTTTGTCGTTGAAGGTGATGATGATGGGTTTGTGGTTGATCTGATGGAATCGTCATATGAAATAGTGGGAGCTGTAGAAGAAATAACAATTGGAATCGATGAGTTTTCTGCTTCTAACATATTAGAAGACATGTATTCAGATTCTTCGGATTCGTCAAATTCTGTAGGTTCACGTTCATCGTCTATATCTACTCTTGTTAATGGAGTTGAGTCAATTTTATGATCAAACACAGAAAACTCCGTAGTATTTTCCAAGCTATTTGAGTACTCATAATATGAAGCATTTTGGAATTGTCGATACGTATGACTTTCTTTAATTTCTTGTGGCCCAGTGGATGTTTCTGGTGGTGTTCTTGAAAAATAATATGTTGGATAATGATCACTGGTTCTTCCACTGAGTACTTCTGTTAAATGAGTTGTATATTGTAGAGTGGTAATTGGTGTGTTTGTAGTCTGATCTGTGTAAGCAACTGTTATTGGCAAGGAGTGTGAAGTTTTTACCGCCATGGCAGATTCGTTTGTTAAGGTCTTCGTGGTAAAAGACGAGCTGTATAACGAAGTAAAACTATTATTTGGAAGTGTTTCTATTGATTCCAGTGTTTGAGATGTTGATAATTTCGGTGAGTTCTTATCTGTGGTTTTTGAAATATCTTCATTTGTTTCTTCTGTTGTTATGGTTGAGACAGTAATTGTCTCATTAACTGTATTCAGGGACAGCCTGGCATATGGCTTGTTTTCCAAAGTACCTTCGTCTGTTTCTTTAGTGGTTGGGGCTAGTATGGTTGTTGTACTCTGGAAATACATTTTACTGTATACTGGTTCCAAAATGTCTTCACTTGTTGGGGTTGGAGTGGTTGTCCCATTACTTCTACTCTGGGAATATATTTGACTATATACTGGTTCCAAAGTGTCTCCACTTGTTGAGGTTGAATTGGTTGTCCCATCAGTTGTACTCTGGGAATGTATTAGACTATATACTGGTTCCAAAATGGCTTCACTTGTTGGGGTTGAAGTGGTTGTCCCATTATTTCTACTCTGGAGATATATTTGACTATATACTGGTTCCAAAATGTCTTCACTTGTTGGGGTTGGAGTGGTTGTCCCATTACTTCTACTCTGGGAATATATTTGACTATATACTGGTTCCAAAATATCTCCATTTGTTTTTTCAGTTGTTGGGGTTGACGTAGATGTCACATTTATTGTGTTTTGAGTGTCTTGTTCAAAAATGTTTTCAGTCATTAGGTTTGTAATGGTTGTCTCGTCAATTTTACTCTGGGATGACCTTTCGTACTGAATTATTTCCAAACTAGATCCATCTGTTTCTCTAACTATTGGAGTTGAAGCAGTCACTATAGTTTGGGAATATTTAGAACTAGATGCTGTTTCCAAATTGTCTTCAATTGGTCCTGCAGTTGTTGTGGTTGATACGGATGCTCTCGAACTAATTGGACTTACAGAAGGTCTGGAAATAGAGGCTGTTTTCCAAATGTCTTCATTTGTTTCTCCATATATTTTGGTCGATATTGTTGTTGTTTCATTAGTTGTATTCTGCGATAACCTGCCAAACTGTATCGCTTCCGATAGGTCTTCTTTGGTGTCCTCAGTCGGGCTTGAAGATATAGTTGTTACTCCATTTATTGGACTCTGAGATGATTTTCGATGCCATTGTTTGGTAGTTTTTGGATAAGGTTGAGATATAACACTTTGTTTCGGAAATTCAGTGGTTGGCCTTCCTTCTTCTCCAGACCTCTGCAAAGTAAAATAAATAATATTTTCAAAATAAAAAAGTCTTGACATTCATTGAAATCATACATTTCTAATAAAGCATGCATGCCCTTAAGAGGAATTTTTGAAACGATCTCTTTTTAGTATGATACCGTTAAAATGCATTATTTAAAGGAGAAAAATTTCTCACAATGCATTTGAAACATTTTTTTCTTGAAAGCCTATAACGATGATACAATTGGTAATGATAAACATTTTCAAACCTTATCTTGATCCTGAATTTTTTTTAAAACTGTATTTAAAGTAGAAAAATTTAATCTACATTTTTAACATACCATATTCGAATATGAAGGGTTGGTTGAATAATAGCGGCAAAATAAGAAAAGAAAGGTAAACTATTAACTGCTTTATCAAATTGTATAATTTACCCATAAGCTTTCTTTAGATTATAAGTCAACCAAATAAACACATAATCCTCCCTTATTGAATATATATAATAAGCTAGTTTGTTTCATGAAATAAATATGACAGTGAAAGCTTAAAATGTTGAAAAATAAAGAAATGTTATGTATGAGGTTTGAAAAATAATATAGATCACATCAAAATCAGAATGTTCTTTAAAAGGTGCAATGAGCCGTTGTATGAAAATGTTTTCAAAAATTAATTACAGCATTTGAAAAAAGTACCTAGGATAAACCGATTAAAAATACTTTATAATAGATTTTTAACCAAAATTGCTGTACATTTTTTCAAAAGAAATGTTGATATGCGACTAATATTTGTAAAAGGAATTGATTGATTGATTGATGATTAAAAATAATTAAAGCAATAATCCATATCTATTTGGATGAGTTGAGTTATTCTAGAAATTTTCTACTGTATAAAAACAAAACATTTAAATTGGAATATGATTTTTTAAATGTATACCTTAAAAAATCCAAAATCTATATTTCAATAGGTTTAGCAAAAAATTATTACGTATGTCCTATATATGCCTAACTTTGGGAATAATTATTATATATTTTATCGTTTCTAGATTAAATAATATGCAATACCATTCAGATCTTCCCAATGTTTCAAAAACAACCATTAAGTGTTTTATTCTTCTAATAGTTCTTTCAAAATGGACATTCTTGATCGAAATCAAACTTAGTTAACGCTAACTAACCTAATATGACTTCACTTGAGATAGCTTGACTTAAATTAAGTAGTGTGACCTAAATTAATAAAATTTTAACCAAAGTGAACTTAAACTTAATTTACTTAAATTAAATTGGCATAGACTATCCTGTTATTTAGAACACTAAGTCAAAGGATAAAGACGGCTCAAGTTTTCAAGTTTGTAGGATATAATTTATTTTATTATTATTTTAGCACCGCGTCTTACTACCCGTTCGGGTTATACACTTAAGTACTAATTACACTATTGGATTAGGAATGGGTAAGGTTGAATTTATAGGAAGCGAACCCGAATTTGCGTGGAGGGAGAGTGGAAAACCATTTAGGAAAAACCACCGCCAGTTCACCCGACCGAGATTCGAAACTTGATCTCCCCATCCCCGGCAGTCAAGCTCAACACAACCGGCGCGTTAGTTAACTACGCCACCGAGGCGGGTTGTAGGATAGAAGTATATTTTGAATTAATATCTAATCATAAAGATATATTTGTCTGCCTACTGGAGCAAAGAAAACGCCGAGCACTGTTAACTAATAATAAAATAACTTTAAATGGCTTTAAGAGCGATTTATTCTTAGCAAATTTATGGACTCACCCTGTTAAGGATTTTAAAAGGAGTCACAGAATTTAGGATCACAAATAATCTGGATATGGCCCTGTATTCCTGGTTTACTCTTGAAGGTAGCAAGCTTACCTTGTTTGTTTCCACTATGGTTTATATTAAAAGATAGAATCTTAATGTAATCAGTAAAAGTAAGACCCTCTTCGGTGGCCGCGTGTTCTAACACGCTACTCTCGCAGTAGGATAGACTGCCGATGATGGGAATAACAAGGTTAGAATCTCGGCTGAATATACTGAGGGTGGTTTTTCCAAAATAGTTTTCCACCCTCACTCCATGAAAATGCTGGTACACTTACTTTAATACAACCTTCCTAATCCCTAAAGCAATGAGCGTATTTAGTTCATAAGCGTATAACCCGAACGGGTAGTAAGAGGCTGTACTAAAAAAATAAAAATAAGCCTGATACCTCTCAGTTTAAACCAAGTGTACAGTACATTCATAACTCTAGGATGAGTAATTATTGTTTAAACTAGTTATTTGGTATTATAAAGTCAAGATTAGATGATTTTGTGCTCGAATATATACACTTTCTAAATTAAACTAAACATATTTAATCTAATATTAATATCGGGCACCTCATAAGCCTGAATTTTATCCGTTCCGTTCCCTCCCATCTTCCACAGCCAAGGTGCAAGAATCAGGATCAGACACAGAAGGATAAACACGAGCAGAGCCGAGGCGCAGGCGCGGTAAGATTGGTCTTGAACCTGCGGGCCACCCCCTGGTTGGACGTCGTATGCTCCCTTCGTCATGGTGTGTCCTCTTGTTCAACAGACTCACAGCTGTCGGAATCTTGTCACCTTTGAACCTTTAATTTTTCCGATTGCTTGTCAGTTAAAACATACCTTCCTCAGTAGTTTCAGAGTAGTTTGAGTGAAATTAACGAGACTTGTTTTATCGGCTGTTATGATCAGACTTTCTTAACTTATCCAAAACATGTTACGCATCCGTATTATGATGTAACAACCTAATCTTTGTTGAGTGTTAAATTGGGCCACGCCTTTTTAATCACTTTATTACAACTTTGGGTTTTGGAAAATGTAATGGTTTATAAAGTATATCAATCATATTATCTTTTTCTGAATACACTTAGAACACTCAACTGAACCTTTTGAACTTAATAAGAGGAATCAAACAGGAAGAATGAATTCCTTCAAAACACTTTCGATGTTAGAATATAAGCTGTCACTTGCAGGGCACCGGTTTGGGAGTCTTCATAGAATGTTTGCACAGTATTCACAGTTCACCGCGGCGAAATCACTATTAGGTTAAATCTCACAGAGAACAAGAAGCGGAAAATGTGTTTGTCCGGTCAGAATAAAAAGTTGCCCAATTCCCCCCTCTATACTCTTTACCCCCTCCAGAATCAGTTGGCTGATAAGCTAGAAAAAAACCCTCCCTCCCTGGCGCTATCATTCAGTTCCAACGGATCAACCGCAGTTTTACAGGCAGCGAGCGCTACCTTATCTTCCCTGCATCCTGGAGAACATGGAAAGTTTGATTTTTTATATGTTCGTCGCTCCATATCGAGGTCCCCCCCTCTCCCCTCCCCCCCATACCTACTTTTAAAAAATAACCTTTGATATATGCTTAGGCCTGTATAAGAAATGCTAATAAACACAGTGTTTATTCACCAAAAATAATTAAGGGTAAATTAAATATTAATATGGATTCAAAATCAAACCTTTCATCTTAATTTTTTTTATCGCCCCGTCTTACTATCCATTCAGGTTCTACGCTTATGTACTAATTACGCTTATAGTTTTAGGTATAAGTAAGTATAACCACATTTGCGTGGGGAGAGAGTGGAAAACCATTTCGGTCCCCTCAGTACACCCGACCGAGATTCTAACCTCGATCTCCCCATCATCGGCAGTCTAGTCTACTGCGAGACTAGCGTGTTAGACGACGCGGCAAACGAAGTGGTTCTTTCATTTTAATTATATACTCTCTAATCTATATAGCTAAAATTGATTTGTGGTAGGTGGAGAAGTTTAAGATATCGATTCCAGTTTTTGTTCTTTTTTTTTACCTCGTTTTAGTGCCCGTTCAGGCTAGGCGCATTTTTCTTTTACTATTGAAATAATAATAATAATAATAAAATTACTATTATTATTTCAATGAAATTGATACAATTTGACAAAATTGAGTTTCAGATGACGTATGTAATATATATGAGAGTAACTAATTTGACAAGACTTTTTCTATTGGAACAATGTTTGACTTATTTTGCCCAGAAGATTTATTATGATAAAATGTAAAAATATCGATTTTAGCTCACTTTCCCTGCCACACCCCAAGTCCATTAGAGATTCATAAATGCCAAAAAATAACGTAGGATTATAATGTTTCTATACGGAGCTGTCCAACAGTAGGAGAACAAACAGGGGTTGAGAAAAATACAAATAGCAATATATACTTATCACCGCGTCTTACTACTCGTTCGAGTTATACGCTAAATGGCAATACAGTTTGTGTTGTGACCTCCTCTTAAATTACATCATTCGTATAAAAAAAAGATCCTTAATTCGTTCATAAACCAATAAACTCTTATATCTAGAATATCTAGGTCTGTATTTTTAGTTTAATCAGGGTGGAAAATGTTAGCTTTAAACTATGATTAGATTTTTTTTTGTTCATCCATTTGAAATCTATTTTACTCAAGTCCAACATCTGATTGGCAATATCTCAGCTACCTAGATGACCCTCTTAAAGGAGCGGCAGCTCAAACACTACTGGCGCCTAGTGTCGGCTATTCATACATAGTGGTTATCTTACGTTTACATACTAAAAGTACTTGAAGAATATTCTAAATCTTTATAAAGTTGCTATTATGGCGGAGATAATTTTACCGGTGACATAATGATGGGGGATTGGAGTGTGTTCAGAGCGTGTCTTGGGGGTTCAATCCAACCACCCATCCCCGAAAGTATTATTTATTTATTATTTATTTGTTTAGCACCGCGTCTTACTACCCGTTCGGGTTATACGCTTAAGTACTTATTACGTTAATGACTTGGGGATTGGGAAGGTTGAATTTAGAGCAAGTGAACCCGCATTTGCGCGGAGTGAGAGTGGAAAACCATTTAGGAAAAAACCTCCCCATTTCACCCTACCGAGATTCGAACCTCGATCTCCCTGTCCTTGGCAATTGAGCTCAACACGACTAGCGCGTTAGCTAACTACGCCACCAAGGCAGGTGAAAGTATTAATAATATAATCTTTGTAGCCCATTTCGGTGGCCACATGGTGTAAGGCATCATTCTCACAATAGCCTAAACTGTCGATGACAGGTGGATCGAGGTACAAATATTAGTCTGGTGTACTGAGGGTGGTTTTCCATATTTTTAGCCCCTCTCACCCCCACGCAAATGTGGATACACTTCCTCTAATTATGTATAGATTTCCTAATCCTTAAAACCATTAGAGTAATTAGTACATAAGCGTACAACCCGAACGGGTAGTAATATGCGGTGCTAAAAAAACCACATGCTTCAAATAAGATTTTTATTATTAGCACCGCGTCTTACTACCCGTTCGGGTTGTACGCACTTACGCTAATGTGTAATGGTAGGGTGATTGTGAGATGAAAATGAAGGACCTACAGTTTAACGTGGAATCCGAACTACGGTGGAGGCCTGGCATTCCCACATTCAAATAAGATTTAATGTTAACAAATTATCTTGATATTTTCTTTTGGAGGACCTCCCCTGATCCGGTTTAGCTCTAGTAAGATATTTTTAGAACATGTATTTAAATAATTGATTGCGTAAAATATAATAAAGAAAAGTGACTGCGACAAAGTGTTTGTAAAATTGTGATCTGAAAGGAGGAAAAAATGGGAGAATACAGTAAATGGAATAAATACGGATAATCGAGTTTCCAGAAAACAAATTTTATCTCTGCAATATTTTATTATTTTTAAAACTAGTTCAAAATCAGTTTGTTTACAATATTAAACTATAGTCAAGTCTGAAGGATTAAATAGCTAAACTATTATATTTAATAGTTACGGTTATAACCGCATCTAAATAGCATATTATTTCAAATGAAATATGACACCTAAACACGGGAATCGAACCTGGGAACTTGATACGCCAATTTTCTACCCACTGAGCTATCCAAGAATCATCCCGTTGCCAAAGTCATTTTTTCACTAATATTTTAAGGCAGAATCTGTTATGGACTTACGGATATCGTCAGCAACATATGAGTTATCACGAGCAGATAACGCAGTCACCTTAAGGCTTTATGCTGCCAAATTGTATGAATGCGTGTACTAAGCCATAGGTCCTGAGTTCTATTCCCGTGTTTAGGTGTAATTTTTAAATTTAAAGAATGTAATAAAGTATGTTTAAAGCTTTTAAACTCACCTTTAATTGGATTTTTTAGTAAAATAAAAACGTAAAACTAAAGCTCATCTGCTAAAAAGTGCTTTAAACTTTAAAAACATTTTGACTGACCCATAATGAAATCCCTGTTCCTCTACTGATTTTTTTACCAACTTAAAGCTGAATTAGGGAGACTTCTCCCTCCATACATGAAACTTTTGTTTGAAGCATTTGTTGGTTCATAATTCAACTGGTACATTTATGATTACTGTTTCCTGGCGAGCAATCTCGCCTGTCGTAGTAGTCTGCAAAAAACGATACGGAAACAGGTCAATGGGTGACATTGTTCCCTATTATACTTGGAAATGTTTGGCCTTGCTCTAACTCTGCGATTGATATAACTTAAGGAGAAAATAATACAGCCTTAATTTATCACATAGGTCTTGATAAAAGAATTGAAAACATATTCCGAGACTTGAAAAAAGACAAAGTACTTGAAAATAAGTATGAAATACAACAGGAAAACTAGTTTATTTGATACTTTGCCAAAAACACTCTGGCATTATATAGAAAGCCTAGGCATTTTATAGAACGCCTGGATTTCACACATTGTCGGTACCGATACAGGAACAACACTTAGTGTCGAACAATTAATCTTTTAGTGCAATAAAGAGGCGTGAACTTTAGTAAATGCCCGGAAAATTTTCCCTTAATTTTCTCAGATTTTGTTTGATTGTTTTAGATTACTTTAAATTATTTTTATGGAAAAAATCTAACTATTTAAATGGGAAAAATACAATCAATATATTCCAAGTTTCAAAGTTTACACTCCAGTTTAGTTTCTACTAAGGTCGTTAACACAACAAACACTATCGAGTGATTTCCGACAAAGAAAAACCGCTTTTTCAGTAATCTTATCTAACTCACATATTGACTGCTAGCGCACGGTGGTTGAATGTGTCACTAACGTCATGTCTGTTGTAAAGCACATACTATTATAACACTTCAATATAATAGCTAATAACCCGCTCCGGTGACTGCGTGGTCTAACGCGCTACTCTCGCAATATTATCGATTACAGAGAGATTGAGATTCGAAATTCGATCGGGTGTATTGAGGGGGGTTTCTCCTAGATGGTTTCCCACTCTCCCTCCATGAAAATGCGGGTGCACTTCCTCTAAATTAAACCTTCCTAATCCCTAAAACATTCGTGTAATTAGTAAGCTACATAGGCGTATAAGCAAAACGGTGCTAAAGAAAACAAAAGAATAATTAAACGTTGGTTTTAACACAATATATGTGTAAATGTTAACCCCCTTTCTCAACCTAGCCCTTTCACCTACTTAATAGACCGCAAACCAAAACTGCGGGAAATTTACATATTGAAAATTTCCCGGAAAATTCCCATCTCTACAGTTATGCGTTACATATTCTCACTGCAAGAAGTGAACTTCTCATATTCGAAACAAAAGATTTTTCAATTTTAAAGGCGATAAGAATATTATGGAATGCCAGGTCGCCACCGTGGTTCGGATTCCACGTTAAGCTGTAGGTCCTTCATTTCATCTCACAATCACCCTACCATTACACATTAGCGTAAGTGCGTATAACCCGAACGGGTAGTAAGACGCGGTGCTAATAATAATAATAATAATAATAATGATAAGAATATTAATACGCTTTGCCGTTTTCATAATGCATTGTTATCAAGGACAGCATTGCCAAGAAACCTAAAGTCGAGGTGCACGATTTCCTGCCTTTACAGATATGATTTTGTATTGTTTCCCTGACATTACATTCCGATTCTTATCTTAGTTTGTAAGTTGAAACAATTTTTTTATTATTCCTTAGGGAAATCCCCTTTTCGGATGCTTCCTTGGAATGTGTAATAATTCTTTTACTGACAAATTCAAAGCTCACAACAATAGCTGTGACTGACCGGTATAAAAACTTTACATGAATCGCATTTGATTCTCATTAAGGTTAGTTCGGAGTTTATTATTATTAGCACCGCGTCTCACTACCCGTTCGGGTTATACGCACTTACGCTAATGTGTAATGGTAGGGTGATTGTGAGATGAAATGAAGGACCTACAGTTTAACGTGGAATCCGAACCACGGTGGCGGCCTGGCATTCCCCACATTCACAAGATGTCTTGTCAGAGGTGAAGGAAGGGTTTGGAAATCAGATAAATCTGTGCCGGGACCGAGGATCGAACCCCGGCCGCCAGCACAGAAGTCTGACACCTTACCCCTAGACCTCCAGGTCACCCACAGTTCGGAGTTTAAATGTATAGTTAGTCTAAGGCGGATGTATCCAATTGAGTCACTGGCGTCAATATGTTTCTCCTTAGATTTGGGGATGTATTTGCTCTTTGGTATTAAAGTAAACTGGAGAACAAATTACTACTTTATCAATAATACAGTAGACTTATTACTTTTAGACCACGCACGGCCTCTGTACCGGATATGACTTAAATTTATTCGTGATTACGACATCACTTGAGCCACTGCCTTCCTATATATAAAAATACTTTCTTTTGCTTGTAATTTATGAGATGATACTTATTTTCAATAAGGATTTCGTTTGCACATACTTTTTTTTAAAAAATCCTATCCCGAGCTCGATTCAAACGGTGGCTACTTTAATTAACTTTAACGTTAAGACTTATAAAGGTCACTTTTTCTTTATCAAGGATACCGGACGTTTGAGGTGAGCCACACACAACACTTCCGTTTCCGTACTTTACAATTTCACATCAGAGGAAGTTTAAAGAAACCGCTTAGTACCAAACGAAGATTTGCGATTGGTGCTGCGAATTCCTTTTTTTTTTTACTGTAGTTTGTACAGTCTACATAACATAGGAGTTAGGCCTACTACTGTTGGATGAAAAAAAAAA
>CABFVZ010001122.1:127472-138470 GCA_902151445.1 Timema monikensis
ATAAACAAAATTTTGTATTTCGGTTATTGACGTAAAACAAATAAATACATGTTTCAGGAATTTTGGAAATTTTATTTAATAAGGGATGAAAAAGGGGGTGAAAGTTTGTATCGGACTTGCATTATTTTTGATCTGAGGTCAAGTTATGGTCATCAACGTAACGTAATATTTTTAATTAATCTGTAAATACATATGTATATTTTCGTATTTATATATAATCAACTTCCACGCGAGCAAAACCGCGGGCAACAGCTATCTAATATTTAATATGTGTATTTAGAAGAAGGTACAGGCAAGGTGGACTGAAAACATATAAAAGATAACGAACACGATTTGGCTTTTACAATGAAAAGAAGAACACAGTTCACACTTTACTTTGTTGCCATTGGGCAAAGAGGTAACGGCTGCCCCGTTAAAGAAATCCGATGATCGTTACCGCCCAATCCCCTGACCTAGGTTTCATTCTATCAGAACTCATCAAGGAGGAGTGTGAAACGCAACTTCCTGAAAGAGGAAACCCAAAAAACACCAATGGGAGAAAAAGGATATTGGTAAATAAAAATAGGAGGCTTAGATTGGAACATGTAAAAGGAACGAAACACATAAAGGACAAACACAGGAAAAGAACATCGAATGCGAATATATGATATTGCATTGCACAATATCTATCGCACGCAAAGGTCTGAAATTCAAACGAACATGTTTACCTCAAAGCTGGAATTTTAAAATTAGGATGATTTTTTAAAATTAATTAAAAACCGAATCAGAAGAAATAAAAAGTTTTTTTTTCTATTTGACAAAAAATTAAAGCGTTGCCAGGGGTAACCATACATTTAAGTGCAAGGTTGTTTAGTAAAATGGAATCGTAACCTTTTTTAAATAAAAATGTATAGTTTAATCATCAGTTATTACACATTTGCCAACGAAGGTTTCCCTTTAATTTTCCTTCAAGATATTGTGAGGGAAACATCTTCAGTGGGCGTGGGCCGCCAGTTGGACCACAATGGTCCAAAGTTTAAGGTGTCATTCTTGCAATAGGCTGTGTAGCCAAAGATGGGTAGATCGGGTTGTGATCATAGTCTGGTGTATTAAGTATGGTTTTCCATTAAAGGGTTGTTTGCTGTCTAACCCATGATTATGTGCCCCTGTTCACATTATCAATCAACATAAAATGTGGCCCAAACATATTTTTTATAGCAATCTTGTAGAAATACACCTTTTGAGATTGTTATACTTTGTCACATTTATTTGCATTAAATTAAAAACCTTTCACAGATAGTCAGCTTTATAAAGAATACTCGATCGACACTTCAAACTTTCCTAGGGAAAAAACTGAGGTGAATCGTATTATTTTTAATAAAAACTGTATTAATTTGGAGTTATTTTTCTTGAGAATGTGACCTCCTTAATATTTTAAATTCTATGTGTTACCCGAGACTACAAATTAATCTGGCAACCCTTAAGATACATTTATAAATACCATTAAAGATATGTTTCGGTGTAAGTTGAAGTATTTTTATTTGTATTATTAGTCAATTTAATCCCAAGGTCAATTCAACTACATTATCATGTGTCACTATTCAGTCCCCTTTTAACACAAATTTCTACATTCTATTTATATAAAATATTATTCTAAGCTCTTAAGCCGGTAGCTGAGGGTCTATTTTTTTTAAATTTATTTACGTTTGTAAAATGATCTTCCACCCACTCATCATGTAGATTACAAAGATAGTATCAGTAAGTATTTACAAAACAAATTATTTTATGTCTCAAGAAATTGTTTATAAACAACAACAAATAAACAACAAACGGGATGGTTTTAAATTTAATGCCATCATACATATTGATTGTCTAGTTCAGAAGTGCTAACTCCAAAAATCTCAGTCTTTTGTTATTTATAGTTTATACCATTTGATTGCAAATATCAAGTTCTATCTGGTTCATGAATGTGTCAAGTTCTATACTACACATAGGATTATCTATGTGAGATAGATTACTTTATAATAAATTCACGATCTTAGTTTACTTGTATGAAAGCTCAAAAAGTTACTGGAAATAATACCTAATATATCCCTACGCCTACTGTTGACATCAGTCACTTTGGATAGCTGTAATGTAAATGTATGGTATTGTATGAATTTGATAGTAAACCACAGTAATTTAGGCCAATATTATTTATATATTTATTTTAGGTCAGGCACAAAGCTTATTTATCGTTTTATTCCACTTATAAAGATTATTATTCACATCACTTTCACAAAAGGTCTAACATAGCTTTAAAATGGCAACCGACGAATTTAAACCATGTGATTGGACGTTACAGAAACATGTTCTTTACAATGATGCACCCACGCTATGGATAAAAATATTTATTATATACATAAAAAATGACAAGTATTTTTTTCTTTTCCAAGTAAATACGATGCCTGTATTAAAAAGTATTGATGTATGCACTATATTACAAATCATAGATAACATTCCAAAACGGATAATAAGTACTTTTAATTACGTTTACAATATTGTTTCGGATTGCGTAAAAAGAAATTATTAAAAGTTATGAAACAGTATAAGAAAACTTAAGTTTACATTATTTTTAATGTAAAATAACATGTAATTAAATAAAAACATTTATAACAAAAGAGTGATCTTTTACAAGTGTTGCCAACCCAAAACCTAAACATATGATTTTTGAACTGTCATCCAGGTAAAAACCTACCCTAAACATAGTTCTAGATTTTCTTATTTGTGCTGCATGTCCTGCCCACCGTAATTTATGAGACTTTATTATCCTAACAATGTTTTGTGATGAGTATAGGGTATGTAGCTAATTATTATTTAGCCTCCTCCACTGCCTAGTATCTTTAACTCAATTTGAACCTAATATCTTCCTAAGCACCTTGTTTTCAAACACCCTAAATTTGTTTTCACCAGTTAAGTTAAGACCATGTTTCACAACCATAGAGAACTGGTAAAATGATTGTTGTGTATATTCCGAGTTTTACATTCCTTGATAGCAAGCAAGAAGTTAACAAACTACTGACCAAGTAATAGCATGCATTTCCCAACTGTGTATTTTTCCTAGTTTCCAATCTATTATCATTGTTGCGAGTTAAAATTATTCCTAAATTATCGGCCCCAATCTTTGTTCAATCTTTTCAGCATTCACTTCTTAACCTATTTCCTTACTAGACTTTAACAGCCTCCTTAGAATTGCCCAACAAAGTCGAATCATCTGTGTATCCTAATAGCCGCAATGCACCATTTAGTGTCAACCCTTCAAAACTCTTTTTACTCTAGAATTAATAATATTGTTTGTTTTGTTCAATTTTATCTCGAAATATGAGCTTAGAACTATATCTATTGATGCAATAACATATGCATTAAATCATCTGGGAAAAAATGCATCAAAGGGGACAATTCCTCAACATGCTAGATCTAAGTCATTAAATGTTTAGTAATAATTTACAAAGTGTTAAGTTATTATTATTATTATTAGCACCGCGTCTTACTACCCATTCGGGTTATACGCACTTACGCTAATGTGTAATGGTAAGGTGATTGTGAGATGAAATGAAGGACCTACAGTTTAACGTGGAATCCGAACCACGGTGGAGGCCTGGCATTCCCCACATTCACAAGATGTCTTGTCAGAGGTGAAGGAAGGGTTTGGTAATCAGATAAATNTCCCCACATTCACAAGATGTCTTGTCAGAGGTGAAGGGTTTGGTAATCAAATAAATCTGTGCCGGGACCGAGGATTGAACCCCGGCCGCCAGCACAAAGTGTTTAGTTAATATCACCCTTAAAAAAAAAAGAAATTGTTTTTCATTTGTACAGTGATTAATCATTATAAGACTAAAATTTCATTTTTCTACCTGTTCAAGCTTTTTACATCCATTACCGTTTCCAGCAGCTACAACAGGCCTAGCCAGCCGGTAGTGGAAAAATATATTACTTGAATAAAAAACTGCCATAGGCTGGAAAAATTAGTGGATGTAAAAAAAACTGTATCCAGCCTATGGCCTGGGTCAATTTCTTTTTCCGTGTAATATATTTTCCACTATCGACTGGCTAGGCCTGTCGTAGCTACATATGCTTTGTAATCTGATTTAGGACTAGGACAGGCACAACATCCAGTCTCTGCCCGGTAATTCATCAATGTGTAAGGTTAAATCCATATTTTCATCAATGATAAATTTTCTGCCATGCCGGGAATCGAACTCGAGACCCTTAGCTCAGTAGGCAGACACGTTACTACCGACTGAGCTAAGATTGTTCAAGCTAAATGAATTTATATGTAAACATATTAGGAACAGAAAGGTAGACTGTAGAATAAAAAAAAAACTTGCATTTGATTAGAAAGTAAATGAGAAAATGTTTAGTGAAAAACACACCTACAGTACACCTAGCCGGGATTCAAAACCCAAACTCCATGTTAGCAAAAAACTATATTAGATTAGCTCTAAATTTAGTTTGTGTGTCCATTAAGGAGAATAATCTACCTCCAAAATGGTTAGTTATGTGGGGTAAATAGATTTTTTTTGTAAGACTAACCGCAGTATACTAAATTAAATTTGAGAATAGAGACTTATATTTATAAATATTAGCCTGTAATCTAGTTTTGATTTTGCTAACTGTAAATAATAAAGTGTCAACCTCAATGGTCTTGGGGTAAAGTGCTTGCCTCAGGACCCTATATTCATAGGTAGAAACCCAGATGGGGTTGATGGGTTTGTCTTGAGCGATCAAAATCTGGAGCACAGCTTCCTTCGGAGAAGAAGTAAATCCATGTCAATTGTGGCATGTAAAAGACACTGGAAGGTGTGTGAAAATACCTTTTCTGGCAAAATTGTTAGGCCCTTTTACTCTCACTCATGGAAATTCAGTGTGAAAGGCAACCGAGAACCACCACATTTTCCAACTCCCTTAGTACATGGGATTTCTACCAGATGATGCAGGCAACACTAACCAGCCAAAGGGATGAGTATATGCCCAGCATTGGATGGATATAAATCACATCAAACTAACCCTTGGGTTGTTGACTTAAAAAGAAGAAAATAAGGAAGTATTCATTTGTTTTTGTAATGTTTAAGGAGGAAGGTTTGAAACTCATTAACCTCTCCCTAACTGCAGCCTTGTCTTAGGACGCATTTTTTATTTATGAAATGTGTAAAAAAGTGAATCTTTATAATGTACTTGGCTAAAATCATTTCTTCAGTATAGTTGTTAACTTTGAATACAAGCTAACATTGAAAACATTGTTGAAAAACAAAATTCAATCTTATTTTGTAAAAGAAAAAAAAAAGATGGTGTATAAACCTATAGCTTGTGTATGACTTCAGCAACCACCCATATTTCTTCAATTCTAAGACACACATTTCCTTCCCCTTTGGACATTTCTAAAAACCAGGTGCGTCTTAGAATCGATGGCGTCCTATAGTCGCAGTTATTTTTCAACCAATGCTCTCGATGGTTCAGAAGACTTACACCACGGGATAATGAAGATAAAGACAACCCAGAAGAATCAGACTGATACTGATTCAGAAGGGAGTGAGAATAACGTAGCTACTAATATAAAAAAAATACTAATATTGTTAGTAAATTTAATTCTATAATAACAATATTTCTTATAGAGTATTTTAGAGTTTTGTTTTTATTTATTTTCTTAGAATCAAAGATTTTTTATGTTGGTGGTATCGAAAAATTAAGGTGCGTCTTATAAAGGAAGAAATGCGGTATTTTATCATTTCTCTACAAAGATAGATGAAATATTATAGAATAAAATGTGTTCAGTGCTGGCCTGTCATTACAAGTTAGACCAGTTTATTGTACCTTCTTAATATTTTATGTAATTTTCAACATTTATTATTGTCAGACACACATTAAAAAAAAACACAGACAAAATTGTTATTATTTATTAACAAATATGTAAACAACTACTCCCAACTCTATAAACGTAACACATTGAATTGATGTGAAAATTAAAATACAGTAAAGTCTTTACTATCCGACCTTCGATCATACGATATTCTGTTTTATATCGACATATTCATATAATGGCTGTTGATGTCATGTTAATAATATGCTGGCATGAACTTGCTGCAAGGAAGAGAATCAAAGCTAAGACACAAACTTAAACCACTCATTTTTTAAACAGTGACTTTTGCATTTCACATAATATATAATAAAAGTTGCATTTAATTATTTAATAATCCATTGTTCTTTTTATATGAATAAAATAAGAGTTTTGAAATTTATTGTATAATTTATACTACAGAGTAAAATTATTACTAATGAAGCTTATTTCAAATATTCGGCATGTCGATTTAATTTTGATTTTTTGCACCATCTCCCCTTGTTTCTGTATCCTCCACCTGTTGGTCTCGTTTAGGCCGGACAATCGAAACTCTACTGTACATTATAAATCATAAACATTGTTTAATGAAACATGAATACATGAAATTGTTATAATAATAATATAACATATTATATTAAAGCAAAATCCCATAATCATTATCATTAAAAAATACACTTTAAATACATAATATAATTTGAAAACAACACAATTTCTCCATTATTAAAACAGTTGAGTCACCATAATCAGTCGAACAAAATAACTCTAAATCACAGATGAAGCTAACAACAAAAATAACTTTTGATCTGAAGACTTAAGTTAATGTTTTCGGTCTTGAGCCACATTGAGATAATAGTCACTTTCGGCTTATTGGTTTGGGGGGAATTAAAAGTAAAGTCTACAAGTGGATCTAAAATTCTTGACCACACAACATATTTCATCATTCATACCAGATGATTGTTGTTTTAACTACAGCTTATACGTCAGAATTTACCATTTCTTTGAAACAGTTCAGGCCCAATAAAAAACAAAAGTAATGCTGAGAAATAAATAATAAAGAACTTTACTATATATGGGAAGAAGAGTTCATACTATTAACTTACAACACTTTGAAAATGTGTTACTATTTTATTTATGTGATATTTGGTCAGTTCATTAACTATATTTACATATACTGTATATATATACAAACAATACTTATATATTGTAGTAGCTATCTTTCACAATATTTTGGTTTATTCCAAATGCCTACATATCTTATTATTAGAGATTCAATTAAATCTATAAATAGTCAAAAACTATGAAACAAAAAGAAACTAATATAGAAGTTAACTGAATGTAGCTAACGCCTCTTTAAAGCTCAACTAAATACAAATTCAATTTTTACAACAAATGTTAATATTTAGGTACTACTTTTATATTTCATAGGAACTTGAGAAATGATGTGAAAAAATCAGAATTGGTTAAAAGAAATTCAGTATGTGTGTAACATTTAACATATTTTTAAATTTTAGAATGTGTGTATAAATTAATAATCCACGATTATATCCATCTAATAGATAAATACATAAATACACCGTGCCCTTAAGGGGCAGGCAAGAAACTGCACATAGCCCCCTCCCCCCCCAAAAAAAACCTCCATCAACATCCATACACCGAATCATGTATCCTCTTTTAGTCTTAAAACTCATAAATAATTGACCTATTGTATTCCCTTTCCAACCACACTTCTTCAGCATCCATTCATTACTGACGCTGTCCATACGAATTTTTCCACATACATTTCTTTAGTATCTTATTCCAACCGCATTCATCATGCTCTTGTGTTTCTCCTGACAAACCCTCGCTTCACATCTTTACAACAATGTTTATATACCACTTAATATTAATAATAATTTATTAAAGAGTTCACAAGGCATTAATTAAATATATGTATTGCTATGAATTGTGATGGAACGTAGTGGCTCTCAAGTCCAAGAACACTAGTGTTATAACAGGCCTGCTTTCATACCCAGGGCCGGCTCGAAGGTTACGTGCACTCAAGCCGAGACTCCAATTTGGACACCAGTTGTGTTCTGTATAGTATAAAGAAACCCACACCCTCCCTGTGTGATGCAAAATAATAGGAGTATGGGTGGCAAAATAACAGACAGATAAATAAATAAAAAGCGGCAACCCCTAACCTCACTTAATGTGTACAAAATATCCCTTCTTCTCTTACTTTTCTATCTATATTTTCAGAATCTTTTAATCAAAAATTAATATCAAAGTGATTTGCTGACAAAGCAGGCCCTGAATGTCATAAAACCAATAAATTATTATTATTTAAATAATTTTAGTATTGGATAAAATATTTAGATGTTATATATTTGTTTAGATATATCAGCTTATTTAATTTAAATAAATATATCTTTAAATGCTTAACTTTTTATGGTTGTTGGAATGCAGCCCTAGGACTATTGTGCCCTAACGGACCCAAGAAGGGAAGAATGAACAGGCCCTGAACCCTCCCCTATGCCAAGGAAGCCTGCACTCTTTTTGACCATTTATGTAAATATTTAATGGCTCTAAAAGTTATTTAGAGGGATTTTCTTTTCTTTTCTTTCCCCTTTCACATCATTTTCTCCACCCTCTGTCACTCACCTTAACCTTTTCACAAGTGCTGCAACCACAATACCTTGATACTGTGGTAGGAACCATTGTGTGAAAGGAATTGTAAAAGAACAAACTAAATTATTAGCAAAGTTTTTTTTTTAATCTCTCAAACAACCACTCATTTCCAGCCACATGAAGTAAAGCACTTAGTTTAATGATATTTTATTTCAAAAGCAGATAAAATAACAATAAATTTTTAACGAAAACTTACTGTTAGCCAGCAACTGCAAATTGCTAGCTTTTTCTAATATAAATGAAAATAATTTTTGTAATGTGTATAGGTACTTTCACTGCCAACTTTTTGAGCATATATAAGAATCGATAAAGATTGATTTGGTATATTCACTACTAGCTAAATCCTGCGTTTGGACAGGCAGGACTAAAGAGTGAATGAGCATCTGTGAGTAGTGTTGATGCAAGTGTTTTTAATACAATACAATGTTGTTTTCAGTGACCAAAGGAATGATTTAACAAAGATTTAGGGTATTTTAACTTAGATTGTAATTTTTTTTATATCATATTAAAATTAAAATGCTACAAGTGCTATTTTTAAAAACTAATATGTTACAAATTTAATTTGAAATTGTTCTTTTACTGCGCCTCTAATAAATCATCTATAACAGGTACAGTAATTGAATTAGAAATCAATAACAATTTAAAATATGGGCATTAAGAAAATTATGAAGAAATTTATCAATATATCACAACAAATGAAGTAATCAAATAAGGCTTGCATATACAACAGTCATGTAGTTTTTTTCGAAAGAGAAAATAGGTTTTCAGTTGGAGTTAGAATCACTAGACTACTTTATATTTTTCTCAGTTCTAATGTCTTAAAATATTATTTTGGACAATGTGCCTTAATTCTTATTAATATAACACTTAATTATAAAACAAAATGTACTTTCCGTTACCTTTTGTGGGTTTCTATCCCTTTTTCTTACAAAACGAAAATACTTCAAAAAGGAAAAATAGATTTTCCTTAAAGAGATTTTTTTTAAAATTTGTGTTTTAGTTTCTTATTAGTATTTAATGTTTAAAAATGAGGTGGCGCAAAGGCTAAATTATTTTATAATGGAAAATGATATACTGTAGGGCTCCCATATCCGCGGGCAGTATGTTCCTAGATCTACCGCAGATAGTACCTAACTATTATATAACGTAACTTACCTAATCACGGTAAATTTTAATTGTTAAATTATTCACAGTAAGACATTACCAACATTAAATAAAGTTCATAATAATAACGTGTACTGTACACTAAAGTAATAGATAAATTTTCCTTTAGTTAAAAATAGATATAACTGGGCAGCGGTAAGATGTGGATACTGAATCAGCGGACACGGGGCCCTACTGCTGTGTGTGGATATATATATATATATATATAATGTACATTGTAAATCAATTACTGTTTCCAGCCTGTGGCCTGGGTCAGCTTTTATTCAAGCCATATATTTTTCAACTATCGGCTCTCTAGGCCTGTAGCAGCGCTATATATATATTAATAGGCTGGGTTCTAATACAGAACACTACAAACACCATTCACTTTAATTATTCCTCCTTCACCGATACTAATGATTTTTAAATAATAAATAATAACATTAAATATATATTTAATTATTTATACATTTAATGTTGTAATTTATGATTTAAAAACCAGCAGTATCAATAAAGGAGGAATAATTAAAGTAAATGGTGTTGTTGTGTTCTGTATCAGAGCCTACCCTATTAGAAATATATGAATAAACATATATATATGTATACAATGGTGTTCAATATATATTAAAATAAGTACAAGAACATTCACATAGTTGATTAAACTTAAAAATTGAAATAAAAACTAATCTAATATGATGAAAGAAAACCCAAGAACTTATAATAATACAAAATAGCTCTTAGAATTAATTACTAGCTATTTCATATGACAACGAGGAGGCCTAATGGCTAAATTATCATGCAATAATGAAAAGTGATAAAAATAAGGAAGGATTCAACAATAAATTGAAACTTGAGTGAAGAAAGCCCAACTGGCTACAGAGGAAAAAATGTGAGAGAAAACTAATGCACAAATGTGACATCTTTTTCCTTTCTTCTGGCTTGTGTAGTAGAAAAAAATGGCACACATTGAATCACAAAGTTCATCATTATTGTTTTTAACATATTAGAGGGCATAAGCGAATTTATACTATAGGCCCACTAGGCACGGGCTTAGGGGCGGCATATTTAAAATAACATTAATTTTATTTTTTATAATAATATTTTGTTTTTAATAATCACGTTTAAAAATGATTGACATTATCAAAACAGTTCAAGCTAAAGTCAGAATGACAATATTTCTTTTTAAATAACTCTACTTTGGAATTGCTCTGTGATTGACGTCAGTCTTACTTTCTTCATAATGTTCTCAAGCTACTGTAGGGTACATACATGCCTGATTATCTTTTGTAGAAATCTTTTCACGAATACTAACTTCAACCCCCCCCCCCCCC
>CABFVZ010001122.1:138528-197631 GCA_902151445.1 Timema monikensis
GAACTCCTTTTCCTACAAAACTTCCTAAATCTCTTGAAACAAAAAAATGGGGGAGGGGGGAGTTGGATATTATAATTGTGCCTGAGGGCTCAAAATTTGTAAATCTTCCACTACAAGAGGAAAAAACGAGAAGAAAAACACTATATAAAACACTAACGTAATCCATTTCTTCAGTCAGTTTTCATTTTATTATAGATGTTCTACATTCTTATATTGTAGTAAGACACAAATTAAAAAAAAATATAAATATATATATATTTAGGCGTCAGGATAAAGAACCTGAATTCCAAAGTGAACTATATTTAGTTTAACTAGCCAATTATAAATATATTATATTTGGAAGATGGTATAAGAAAGGTGTTCCTATCTATATATCCTATCATTCTTTACCATTTTCCTTTTTTCCCCTTTTGTTTTTTGGTTTTCTCTTTTAGGAAGATCCATTGCGCGTTTCACGCTCCTCCCTGATGAGTTCCGATAGAATGAAACCTAGGTCAGGGGATTGGGCAGTGATGATCAATTTTCTTTAAGAGGCAACCTTTACCTCTTTGTCCATTGGCAGCAGTGTAAAGCGTGAACTGTGTTGTTCATTTCATTGTAAAGGCCATATTGTGTTTGTCCCCCTTTTATATGTTTCTATCCACCTTTCTTATACCTTCTTCCAAATATAATACAATTACCTCATAAAGTGAAATGAGGTTTTCCTTATTGAGTTATATCAATTATAAATATAGTGATCTAACAAATAATATCACAGCTCTAAAACACATTATTAGCACTAAACAAAATATTCTAAAATGTGGGTAATCTCCATATTCTGGTTAAAACCCAAAATAGCAAAGAAAAACATTGCTGCTAGCGGTGTGTGAGGCTTCAAAAACTTCAACTTCGATTCGACAATTATTTATGAAGCACCGTCAATAAAAGAATTTAAATTTAAATTTAAAACTTCTCCTGCCATTAGGCAACAATTCATTTTATTAAGGTTAAAACTTTAAATGCTCATATATATTATTTTTTATCAGTTTTTTTTTCTGTTTTGTACACACTCCATTTACCCAGAAACGTAGCTGTCTTTTTTGGTCCCAAAAAGTGTCTGCTATTAAGAGATTCTACTTTAGTATCAAAAGCCTAGTTTAAATAATCCTGTGCGAGTCCACGGAATTTTTTTATTCAAACAAATCCCAGATTCAGATTCAACCAAATTTAATGTAAATTTAATTTGAATCAAAAAGTCAAAATTTTAAATACTTATAATATTTTAGAATCTAACATCGATCTATAGTTCAAATATCAATAATTTTACTGTACCATTTCAGTTAAGTCATTTGGCTTTATTTTAGTTTGTTTTGATTCAAAATAATTGGATCATTAAATATTCAATTTAGATTTGATTTAAATCATTTTAGCTTTAAAATATTCAATTCAAATATTTCTCAAAGCATGATAAGACTATTTAAGGTAAAAAGCTGCGATTAGAATTTGAGATAAGAATTTTGGATTCGCACAGGGGTGTGCAAAAGTCCTTATTTTAAATTAAAAGTAATTTCAAATCATATATGAAATATTCTTTAAGATGAATCGAAGTTAAAATATTTGTTAGTTATTTTACACATAAAAATATTATATTATTATTATTTATATAACTTTATACACTAATATTTACTAGGAAAATGTTTTATTGCACAATTGTTTTTAATATTTAGTTTAATTCTAATAAATTAAGTTATATCACAAATTACAATTTAATTACTTAAGATTTTTTCTGTATGAATATTGTTTTGCACTGGAAATAACAGCTCAGAAATACAATAATTGACCATGATTGATGAAGATTTGTAATTGTTGAAGCTGGGTTTTTTCCCGAAGCAAAGTTGAAGCTAATATTTGTCAAAGTTTTGAAGCCTTGCACACCCATAGAAACACAAAAGCTTAACTTTAAAAAATGTGTCAAAAACTAGTTATTTGGAATAGAGCACTAGGCGAAATCATGACTTAAATTAGGAGGGATAGCCAGCCAGCACACTAGTTAGTGGGGGTCTGTGAATCGATAGCAATTCAAATTTTATTTTATTCAATTTAATAGCTCAAATCAAACTAGGAAAATAATAAGGTTATAGGTTGTTGCAAATCCCACAATGTGCCTAAAATATGTTAATATATTTCTGATAGAAATTCTTGTGAAATAAATAAAATTATTATTTATTATTATCATTATCATCATATGGACCAGAAAATCAGCCCCATTTCCCCCTCAAACACAGCCTTTATAAAACCTTTGCATAGCCTATAATCTCACCCTTGGCTAACTCATAACAAATGTGTTAACTTTTAGGACTAACGATATATATTGTTGAATGGACATATTGATAACTTATATTTTTAAACAGTATATCATAATAACGTATAAAACTAGGATCCAAAACTAATCTAATGTTATTTATAATGTCTAATGCTTTTTATTTAAAATCTTAGGTTTAGCATATATAACTAAGATATGATTTGATTTGGTAATTATTAGAAATATGTGAATAATTTTGGCTTAGATTCACGATTCGGTTCAAACTAAAGAATCCACCTTTGTAGATGTCTACTAGACAGATTTAACAAACAAATTATTACATGCAAACCAGAGTTCAAATCTATGAGTAACTAACCAACAAAAAGCATTTCATGTATCATGCATTTCATTTAATATTTCAAACAATGAATTACACAAATGTCCAAATCATTGACACAATTGAGAAAGCCTTTATAATTTTATAAAAGAAACAATGTAACCAAGAGAATTAATAAATTGTACATTTGCATTAAAAGTTTTACACCCCAGAAAGCATGTTGTCTTGCAAATTTAAGGATGTATATATTATGAAAGTTGTGGCAATATTTCATAATTTTTACTGTCTAAAGTAAAGTAGGGTTAAACTATTTTTAAAACAACATTGCTCACATTACTCTCAACACATTTTGTATAGGGACATGCAATAAAAATATCTAAAAAATTTAAGAAAAAAAAAAAAGAAAAAAATCTCGATCTTGTCTCGAAAGTAAAAAAAAGCAAATAATGGGTTTAATAAATTAAAAATACCAGTGAATTTATTATTTCTAATAATACCTTAGTAACCCAAATATAGGCCGCATTTCCCCTCCAAAAACAGGCTTCATTAAGAAAGGTTTTGGTTATAAATATTGTTTTTCAATATCAAACTTTGACAATACAAAATTTAATTATAGATGATGTTCATTGTAATTACTCATCACTATTTTATTAATTGCATTTAAAATATGTATGAGTTATATCTCAAGTGTTTGAATGAGCATTATGACCATTGTGAGTTTAATTTCTGTTTCATTTAGAGCCAACCAATTGTAAGCCTACTCAACATTACCCTTGTGTTTAGTGATCTTGCAGAGAACAAGCATGGGTACTTTGTTTTACTATTTACACTTGAGGTGTGCGTTACTTTTTCAACTCGAAACAAACCTAAATTAAAGATATTAAATATTCTCGAAGCTTAATCGAGGTTCAAAAATGTTTTGTTAATTGTTTTATGCTCGAAAAAATGTTATATTTTGAGTACTGTAGTTGTTTAACTTTATAAACGGAAATAACCTGGAAAATGTTTTATTGAATATTGCTTATGGTATTTAGTTTTATTCTGATAAATCAAGTTGCTAACACCACTTACAAATTCAATTGTCATATTTTTCCATATGCATATGGTTTTGTACTATAAATAACATCCCAGAAAGGCAATAATTGACCATTTTTGCCCAAATTAGTATTTGTTGAAGCCAAGTCAAAGTTTTGAACCACTTATTTTTTTTTATAGAAAGATCAAAATTTAATATGACATGTTTTTTACAAATTTGTCTAACACATTAAAATTATATAAACATATTTTTAAATTTCATTGTAGCATTTCCAAATATATTTTACACACACAGAATTAAACAAATTTGGATCTTATCTTGAAATTGAATACTTTTTGCCTTATACATGAGCAATGGTCATTTAGTTCCATTTTTATGAGAATTAACAATATAAAATTTGTACATACTTTATTAAGTAGCAGATTTATCTTTATTTGCATTTCTATGCATGAAATTACCAATAAATACATAAATAGTTTCAACTGCACTATTACACATTTCCCCCTCTAATATTCCTGTAACCAACCTCATTCTAAAAACAAAATCTGTTGTTAAAGAAGTAAAATGTGTGTTTGATCTAGCTTTTATGACAGATAATAAATCTTTAAGATTGAGAAATGTATCTGTAATTTTTCTATTGAGAGAACTCTAGGCGACTTAAATTTGAGTTGATTTTTTCTAAACATTTTAATACCAAAATGCAGTTTTTTATTTAGTGAAATCCAATCATTTTATAGCTATACATTTAAATTATTTTCTTTTACAAATACATCACAATATGGTGTATAAATAACATATTTTTTTTAATGAGAGATAGGGCATTTGGAAAATATTATATTTAACTTGTAAATACTAAGGAAATGGAATTTATAATCAAAGAATCTAAGATTAAGTTTAAGAATAGGAATTGTTACATCTCTAGTTTTAAAGTGTGTTTTTTTTTTTCTTTGTGCATTTCATGTGTATGAATATAGTTGTAATGTATAACATGTAATTAATGTATCAGGACAGGTTCACGGGTTTCATCTGCCCTAGGTGAGACTTAGAATTGGCATTCCAGTCGTATTCTGTATAATATAAATAAACCGAACGCTTTGCATGATGAAAAATAATTTTAGGGTGCAAAAAATCAGGGAAACCCCAGTCAATAAATTTGTACAAAAATGTTCTTCCTTTCTCTAAAAATTTGTTGAAGTTTTAATCAGGTATCAAAGGGATTAATTGACAAAGCAACCCTGAATATCATAAAACAATAATAGGGATTAAGTTGTTGGTCAATCTTTTTTTTAAATACATTCTTATTTATTTTTATAAATATTATATAAAATATTTAAATGTTATTTCTTTATTTAGGAATAATTATTAGCTTATTTATTTCAAATAACTATTATATAATTAGTTTTACCTTTTTAAACAATTTAGTCCTTAGCTCAGTTGTTAGCATATCTCCCTACTGAGCTAAGGGTCCTGGGTTTGATTCCCGGGATGGTCGAAAATTTATTATTGATAAATTAAAGGCCGGGGACTGGATGTTCCTAGTCTTAAATTAGATTATAAGCCATATAAAGCTATGACAGGCCTAGCAAGCCAGGAGTGGAAAATATATGGCTTGAATAAAAAATTGACCCAGGCCACAGACTGGAAACAGTAATGAATTTAAATCCTCTGCACCATGTCATAGAATGCAAGGTTGAAGGAAAAGGGGAGCTTAGGATAGGAAGTAAAACGAATCAAATATTGGAAGACTTAAAGGAAAGAAGAAAATTCTGAGAGCTAAAGGAGGCCGAGGACCTAACGTATTTGCAGTCTAAATTCACTGACAAAAGGAATGAATTTGTTGTAAGAGAGAACACCTAATAATGATAATTATATCAAATATTTAAATATTATATCTTCATTTAGGAATAGTTATTAACTTATTTAGTACAAATAATTATATTTTTTAAAGCATTAGAAAAATTAAATTCATTGGAATGCGTCCCTAAGACCTTAGAAACCTAGGTGATGAACTAGATTCGCCTAATAGACAAGATGGCCCTGAATGTGTGTGTGTGTATATATATATATATATATAAAATTTATTCACCTGACAAACATAGTAAAAGTTCCCAAAAAGTAAAGTTGTGCTATTGGAAAATGACAGCCGAAAACCCATTTTTCTCATTTATCTCAAAAACTATCCATATAATCAAATAATGTTTCAAACAAAAAAATATTAAACATGATAATGTCTATACTTTAAATTATATGTATGAAATAAAGTGCAGTGAGCAAAAACAATTGGTAATAAATAAAATTATAGAATATTAGTAAAATGGTAGAGAACAAATAAAAGTAAAAACACTAACACATATTTACACACACTTCCAATATTTCAATGCTATAAGAGCATAGTAATTAGACACTATTTATTACTACTACTTCCTGAGGAAGATGCTATAATAGCATCAAAATATTGAAATGTGTTTATTTGTGCTCTACCATTTTCCTAATAATCTATCATTATATTTATTACCAAATGTTTATATGTTATGTTCTCAGCATTTATCTTATATAACCTGCCATCAACATGGTGGCTACTCAACTTAACCAATGAAATTCCTGACTTTTTTCCCCGATTTCCTCTGATTGTTTTCTAAAATTCCCAAACCAAAAGTAATTCACAACCTTCTAGCCCTCCCTCTATATTTTATCAATAGTAATAATAAGTTTTAAAATCTAGATAAACATGTGTTTTTAATTGGTATTAACATAATCAACTAGGAATTATAAATTTAGTTATATTTAACAGCTACAAACAAAAAAAGACAGTTTAAATCACATTGTATTTTACTGATTTAATGATTATTATATTTGATATTTTGAGTAAAACAACATTTTCATGTTTTTGTAACGTACCAAATTCACTTCTTATTCCCGTTTTCCCTCGGCCATTTCATATTCCCGGCAAATTACAGTTTTCCCGGATGGTACGTGGCCTTATTAAGCCATAATATGACAATACAATACAAAACTAGTGAGGTCCCTCTGTTTGCATGTGCAGTAACAGGTAGTAACACCACCTCTGCCCTGGTTAAGAACACATTGACACTGATACAAAAAGACTGTATCCTTAGGGAAGGCAATAAAGTCTTCAGCAATCCTTATTCAACAAAAGAAGAAGTACCTGCAGCAAGAAAATAATTATTACTTTGCTTATATGGAGGATAAGGAAGTACCGTCTTAGATGATTTATTAGTATCTTTAATGTTATGCAATTGCTTCAAAATTGAATAAAGACTAGTGAAGGTTACTTAAAATGTTAGAGTCTTTCATTTTGTACATCAAAGCTCTCATTTATGTTATTTTGGCAGCTAAGAGGTGTTAGCATTATTTAAAAAAGTAAAAAATTAACCTTATGATGTGGCAGCATGTAATATCAAAATAACGCTTAAAAAAATTATGTTATTCCAAACATGTTTTGTTTGAAATATTTTTCGATATGGGGGCTGTATAAAAACTTTATTTTTCAGGGACTTTTAGTATATTAGTTGAGTAAATACCAAATTCCTTTCATTTTAAAATGCTTTACCTAGTTTTCATAAAATGACTGCGCTACAAGTACTGTATTTTTCTCGGGAGTAAGCTCTGTGTTTTGGGAGTTCTCTGGCTTACTTTGGAACATGACCTCGTACAATTCTTCCCCGTCTAAACTTTGGGGTACACTGCTACCTTCTGGTGCTGGGACAACAATAATTTCAATGGTAGGGATGTTGTCGATATCATTGAGCTTATTAATTTCTTCAATTTGTTTGATTCTGATTGAATGTCTGCCACGAGTTTTCCTTCTGCATTTAGTATCCGATGGCTGCTTTTCGCTTTTTGTACGGTACGTTCGAGCTTGAGAGCAGTCATGGGTACGAATTTGATTCTTCTTTGGAAAACTCTGAAAAAAAAAAGTTTATAAAAGTTATAAATAAACTAGAGATGGGATACCCTAATTCTTAATTATTCAAACATTATATTTCCTGAATCAGAATCTTAAATTTGAATCTCGAATTTAAATATCAACTCATCGAATCTTTAAAAATTAAAATTCAATTTTAAAAAAAGGTTGTTCAAGGTATGGTACAGGTCTCAATATAAACAAACACACATCTCTCTCCAGTCTGACACCTTAGCTCAGTCGGTAGCGTGTCAGCCTACTGAACCTAAGGGTCCCAAATTTGATTCCCGGCATGGCCAAAAAATTATCATTGATGAAAATATGGGTTTACTCTTCACATTGATAAATCTACAGTTGGGGACTGGATGTTGTGTCTGTCCTAGTCTTAAGATAGATTATAAGGCATATGAAGCTATGATAGACCTAGCCAGCCGGTAGTGGAAAATAAATGCCTTGAATAAAAAAAAATTACTCAAGACATAAGCTGGAAACAGTAACGGATGTAAAAAAAAACCACTTCTTTCTTGACTCACTATTTCTGCTATTCTTAAACTTTTTGAACTTTTTACACTTCCCAATTCTCACTTCTTCACACTTTTACATTGACACATAGTTTTAAATTTTTGGTAATATTCCTTTTTCATATGAAGACACATTTAAATGTGTATTCATAGGAAGAAGGAATATTTCTGAAAATTTAAAACTATATATAAATGTGGAAGTATGAATAAGTGAGAATTGGGAAGTGTTATAATTTTAAGTTTGGATGCCCTGCTACTAAGGCTTAGTAAGCCAGTAACTGGAAAAAAAAGAAGAAAAAAAAACTCAAGAAAATAAAGCTAAATGCTGGATAGTATAAAGTGTGCAGGTGAGAGGAGAAGAATGGAAGCAATTAAAGAGGAAGAATAGAGGAAGATGGAGGCATTTCACTAAACTAGCCTGGCTGTAGGCTGGAAACAGTTGTTGTTGATGATGATGATGATTATAAAAAGGAGTAAATTATGTAAACAGTTGAGAAACACAATTACAACTATGAAATCCATCAATTTGTGACTATAGATTTGTATATGCAAGCTGTAAATATTTAGGTTTACTAACCGTGCCACAGCTAATGCATGTGTGCACATATGAAATGTGTTGTGTGCGCTCATGCTGACGAAGGAGGGTCATCTTGGAGAAGGAACGATGACACTTGCGACACTGGTTTGGTTTTACTTGACACTTGCGACACTGGTTTGGTTTCACTGAGCTGTGTGTCAGAATATGTAGCTTCAATTTATCTAAAAGTAACAAAAATACAAATGAAAAATAGAGAGTAATTCAATAAGACATATAGAGGATTTAAAGAGCATTTAAATATTCTACAAGAAAGATGTTAAAAAGAGCATAGTTTAATATTTATATAAATAATATAAGATTTAGCCATTTACAGTTAAGCAATTTTTTAACAACAAATTAATTCTCTAATTATGATTTTTAATTTTCCATATTAAGAGAACGTATTGTAATCATAGAAAAATCAATCTTGAGATTATGGCGAATCTTTAAGTTTTATCTTATGTGAGCTCAAATCCAAAAAAGGGGAATTTACAAATTGTTTATTTGTCCCTGGCCATGAATACAAAATGGTTTGATGGATTTTGTTCAAACTTGATATTTAGATTGTATAGGGGTATAATACATAAGGGTGTTTTATTTAGTTTTGACCCTAGCCCTCAAATTAGGGCTAATTAACAGATGAGTCATTTTAATCATATGATTATTAGTTTGTAATGTATGTATCAGCTCAGAATGGCATTAACTGAACATAATTATATTGAAAGTTTAAGTTCTCAATATTTTTATTGAAGAAGATTGGTAAAGGTCAAAACAGGAACAATTTCCTAAGACCTGTTGAATTTTTTTTTTTCGGTGCCAAGTTGAGATTTATAAATTTCACACACACCTAATTTCTTTACAGTTTAAGGAAAATTTGAGAGCGGTGGTAGCTATGATGTATGTAACTATAAAATACAGATGTCATTTACCTCCTCTGTTGAACTCACGCATACAGCCCAAATGTGTGCGGAAAGGACACTTGAGCTTCTTCACGGTCTGATGGATTAAAGAATGTCGCACCATCTTATCCTTACGAATGAATGCAGCATTACAGTACTGAAACATCAGATGTTGTCTGTCATATTCACTATATAACTTTCCGAGGTGACAAAATTAAAATAGTTGTCTACAGTTAAATAAAGTGTGGATATCAACTAAATATGATTATTTACAAATATGTATTTTTAAGAAAAACTTCTTTTCACCTTACAAGATAAACTTTGTTATATTTGGAAGAAGGCACTGCAAAGATAGATAGATAGATCAATATAAATAAGAACAAAAATAATATTGCTTTTTGTAAGGTTAGGCTGACATTATTCAACTTTTGAACCAAAATGTAAGCAGAGGCAGAGCCTATCACTCCATCTGATCACAAAATATAAGGGACTGATTATTCTGTAAGAAGGGGTCTACCCAGGTAGCTTAAAATAAAGCCAGGCACATCATACTACTATAAGTTTATTAAAATGAATATGCCCTCATACATTACCGTTATAATGACGAGTGCTACGCTCACAGATCCCCAGTCACCATCATCTTACAGTCATCGCTTAAGATTTCTCACTTCCCTTGCAAACAGTGGGATCACAACTCTCTAGTCACTGTTTTAACCATTGTCTTAATGATGGTTACAATCATGGTGCGGAAAGCAAACCATCGCTAAGTGGACTCATCTTACTACACACTTGACAACTGCCTAGAACCAACTGCTCGAACCAACTGCCCAAAGCTCTGCTCTAGGATACACACTAGCTAGAATATGCCAACTAGAAGATTCCAATGATGGAATTAAGTACCAATCAAATGACCTAAATCCACCTCACCCAGAACCGCGCAATGCTTCAACATCACTTCCCCCAGATTCAATGCTCTCCCACTGGAATCGGCAATTATGGGCCTACATGAGGATTGCACAGGAAATATATCACAATTCAGATACTTGACCTTACACTTACAAGCTGACCAGTGATAGAAGAATTTACAATAGATATCAAACTCTTTGAGAGTGGCATCACTAAGTTGAGTCTCTCACACTTTTACAATTAAAATAAAATCACAGTTCAGATTCACACTTTATATTGCTTCCATTGGACAAAGAGACAGTGACAGCCTCTTGAAGAAAATTGAACTATTTGTTCAATGGCAACAACTTAAAGTGTGAACTGTCTTCTTTTCATTGTAAAAACATATTGTGTTTGTTCCCTTTTATGTGTTTATATCCACCTTTCTTGCAAAGGTGGTCCCAAAATCTTGGAGAAAGTATTCCATTCCTTTTCTCTAATTCATAAATACAAATTTCCCTGACAAGTATATTAGAATTACTCGTTTTGTTAAAATTTTATAATAAAGGAAATTGATAAAACTAAAGAAAAAGGAAAAATAAACTACTAAGAATAAATTTTATGAAGAAAGCCCACCTAGGGAAAGAGGAAAGATGTGGGAAGAATCCAATGCACAAAGGTGACATCTTCTTCCTTTCTTCTGTCTTCTATAGTAGAAGTAGTCATACACACATTTTAAACACAAATATAATAATATTTCGCCATTGTTGCCTTTATCAAACACAAAGAAGAAGAGAGTACAAATAACACAAACAATGGATTACTCCATTTTGAATTTTTGAATTAAACTGTTAGAAACAAATTGTGCCAACTGTTTTTGGGAGTAGAGATAAATTCCTTGGTTGTGGTTAATATTTATAGAAAACTGATGATGATGATGATGATGATGATGATGATGATGATGATGATAATAATAGATAAGAGAAAATAATAATAATAATAATAATAATAATAATAATAATAATAATGTTAAATTTGGAAAATAATAATATAGAAATAAACTATCTTCTGTTGAGGCCTGGTGGTAATCCATTGGTGGGCCAGTTCCCACTGTCTAAGTTGAGAACTGTTGCACTGTTTGGGAAATGTTCTTAATATTTTGGTGGTGTAGCAGGTTTGAAAGTCCTGGTTGTGGGTACCAGCATGGATGGGTACAGGCTTGTCCGGATCTTTGTGGTTTGTGTCAAAGCGATGATTGTTCATTCGCTGTCTGAGAGATCCTGTAGTGAGGCCTATATATTCTGCATCACATGATTTGCACTGTAGTCTATATATCAAGTTATTGGTTTTGCAATTGTAATACCCAGGGATTTTTCATTTTTGAATCGTTTTGTTAAAAATGATTGGAGGAGGGATATTTAAATTAAGAAAGATATTCGAAATTAGAGAAAATATCAGATTCAAAATTTGAGGAAAATAATATTTCTTTGTTCTTTCAAACTTTGAATCAAAATAATTTTAAAGCTTTCATTGGTGGCTTGGCCTAACATGATTAAAGGAAAAATTTAGTAACCATAACCCTGATCATTAATTTAATACTTAAGAGAATGTATGAATGTAGTACATTATAAATAAAAATATTAACATTTGTTACTGGTTCTATTTTCAAAAGCAACTTGAGGATTAAAGTAGTAAAGTAAACCTCTTCTGTCTACAATGTTTTCTATAATTTGGATTCAAGATTAAAATTTTTTTGTATTAAATAAAATTATGAGATATTAGTAAAATGGTAGAGCACAAATAAAAGTAAAAACATTAACAGATATTTACACACACTTCGATATTTCGATACTGTTATAGCACTCTGCTAGATTCTAATTAATACTACTTCCTGAGGAAGATGCTATAAGAGCATTGAAATATTGAAGTGTGTGTAAATATGTGTTTGTGTTTTTACTTTTATTTGTGCTCTACCATTTTCCTAATATTCTATCATTTTATTTATTACAAAATGTTTTTGCTCAATGCACTTTTTTCATACATAAGATCAAGAATTTGTAAGTAGAATGATTCAGATTTGTAAAATTGTGGATTTGCCCTTGGTCTATTAATTTTTGGAATGCACAAAATATTAAATAAACATAAATAAACATTAGCTTAATTAAAAAGAAGTGTGTGAATAAGATGCTATGAAGACATTTTTCTTATTTAGGAAATCAAATAAACCATTTTCTAGTCTAGTCTAGTGTTCAGATGCTGACCTGGATGACCTGAGTTTGATTCCCAACTGGTACCGAGGGATTTTTCTTGAAAGGGGAATAATTTCCATGGTTATCAGTGTTTGTTTAACTAGGCTGAAGTTAGGTTAAGCCAGTCATTGGCTCTACCCCATCATATTCACTACCATCATACCCTCATCTCATCAGGACATGGAAAGAGCCTCCAAGAAAAGCATGTGTGATTGTACATTTGGGGGTCTCCTGAGAAACGGTTTATTAGTAGTGGCTAATCTTTCTGCAAAATGAGCTACAAAATGTAGCCCAGACTTTACTATATTTTCCTTGACTATGATCTACTTGAAGAACTTACCTGACATTTGTAAGGTTTCTCACTGCCATGAATGAGTCTGTGAGTATTGAGGTAAGTCTCAGTCTTGAAACCTTTCCCACAGTCCGGGCATTTGAATGGCTCAGCTGTTCTGTGTGTCACCAGGTGCCTTCGAAGGTAGCGCTCACAAGTAAACACTTTGCCACATGACGTGCAGGAGTAGTTGTGCGTAGATGTTGCGAGATGGTGGTCCAGAGCTTCTGGGTTTACAAACTGACTCTTGCACTTCACACAGCGAAAATATCTGAAACAAGATTATGACACAAACATGCCTATAGCCACTGACGAAAAAGGTATGGTTTAAAGTATTGGTGTGTGAGTAGGCATCTTTCACTACGAGTCGAGTTTGAATGAAAATTAGTTGGGTTATTTTCGAGTTTGAGTAGTATATAGCAATATTTGTACAGTGAACGATCTGAATAGCGGAAACTTTCCAGAATCAAAAAGGTCTGTTGCAAAGAAGTGTCCGTTATTTGGACAAATAAAAATATATATATATATATTTTTAAATCATACTGCTTGAACACAGTCTAATCTATATGAACCTATATAGGCTACTGTATATATTAACTACTACAACAATCTAATTACTCAACTGTGCAGTGGTGTAAGCAGGATTATGAGGTAAGTGAATGCATATTGTTCGTGGCATACTGTAAAAATTACAATATACACAAAACAATAAGCAAATAAAATAAAATGTGTACAGTAGGCCTTCTGTACTGTAGGCTTATATGTGTGCACAAGCAAAGACTAAAATTATAGAAGCCCACTGAAGGCTCAGAAGGGGAGGGAAGTAGGATCTTGAAGTACCGTAGTCATTACTATCAAAGATAAAGTATCTTTTCTCTAATTCTCTGTGTGTCTGTTAAGGGAGATTTCAATGTCCAAGATTTCTGTAATAGATCTATGAATAAACCACAAATAACTAAGTACCAACATAGTGTTTTTTGATTACATTTTTTGTGGAAAAAAATGTACAATCATACAAATTATAATTTTTAAATAAATATAATATTATTATAATATTATTGTAATATTATTTTTTAGTTGGACAAAAGGACATATTGAGAGACGCTATTTGCTACTAGATTATATCTTAGAATCAAACAAAATTAATCAAACTATGAATTTTAAAGTAAAAGATAAAAAATTGTGAATACTCAAATTTTTTTAGTTTTATAAAAATCTTCGAGTTAAGTTTAAGTAGCTACTAAAAATCAAGTCAAACTCAAATTTTCAAGTATTTGTACACCCCTACTTAAAATGGTGAATATGTACTGAGGAAAAGTTGACATAAGATAAACCTATCAACACAATATTTCCAGTCCAAACCCTGGTATTTTATGACGAATCATAACGTGTTACTAAAGCCTGACCTGCAATTCATCTTGCGAGATTTAGTTCCGCTAGCCGGGGTGTGCACGTATTGATGCAGACCCAGTTCTGCTAAATTGGTAAAAACCTT
Organism: Timema monikensis; assembly: GCA_902151445.1. Taxonomy (NCBI): domain Eukaryota; kingdom Metazoa; phylum Arthropoda; class Insecta; order Phasmatodea; family Timematidae; genus Timema; species Timema monikensis. The sequence continues at coordinate 153,065 of CABFVZ010001122.1, forward strand.
ACTACACACGTGGCAGCGATACTCCACTTCCGCAGAGTGGAGCTGTGTATGTTCTACAAACGAGTCCAGGTCAGTAAACATCTTGTTGCAATTCCTCTGGATACACCTGTAAACCTGCCAATCACCATCACTGTATGAGTTTAAAGCTTGGTTAGCTTTATAATGTCACATTTTACATACTTTTGTTTTAAGGCATTTACACATTCACAGTCAAAATAACACCAGTAATAAGTCAAGTTTAAAAGTTATAATAATGTAAAGGTTGGTAATCTGCATTGATACATGTTTTGGTATGAAATATGATGTTTTTGGCAAACTTTAGCTCAACGTTCTGTATACTTATCAAATTCTCCTTAACACACATAATTTTCCACACCTGTCTAAATTGGTGCATATAAATTAGGGATGTGCTAGAACCCCTTTTTTCAATTCAAGACCAGAATATGAAAAAAATATTGAGACACAAGAATGAGACAAGAAAACTACCTTTTTAAAGTACAATAATTTAAATTGAGTTTATTAAAGTAAATATATAGTTTATAGAGTTATAATGATTATATTTTACACACCCTTTTATATCAACTAATATAGATATTCAGATCTAGTCCAACGTAATAATATTCAAAATTTATTTATTTATTTTATATTATATTCTGCAGTAAATATTTATGTGATGCAACATCCTCCTGTCTCTCTCTCTCTATCGACCACACAAGCAAGATCTTCTCAAAAGACAAGGGATGATTGCATCCTGTTACTAAAATATTATAAAAGCAAAGCCCTGATAAACAACCCTGTTGTAAAAAGGAGGTTAGGACAATCCTGTAAACATCACCAACCAATCAGGACCTATATTCGTCAAGAAAAAACATTTTTTTATTAATCACCAAATCTGATTCAGGATCATTAACTATTCTGCATTGGTCACTAGATTATATCAATCTTGAAATCATATTTTAATCCTCCCAATTCCTTAAGAAGTGAGCATGTGATATCAAATAGGAGAGACATGCAAAAGGTGAGGTTATATTTTGGGGAAAAATTGGTGTTATTTATTTCAAAAAGTGATGATTTCCTATGGTGAGATCAATGTTATTATTTACATAAATACTAATTGAATTAGTATTCATTAATAAAAACTAGGATAACATTGACTACATTTTTTGTTCATATTGTGTATTAAACTATTTATTAACATATTTGAAGATAAATCAAATATAGATATGCACAAATGATGACACGCTTTGTAATGTTAAACTCAGTTTCTCAATCTTATTACCTTCGAGTTTTACAAATAGCAATATCAAAATACTCGATTATTAATTTATGTTTAGACCAAACAATAATAACATTGAAACATGTCATCACAGAAGACTAAAAACTACTATCAAATAAGGTTAAAGGAATAAAAATAAAAGGAAGATGTAATTTTGCCAAACATGACTGCCTATAACAAAGCCCATCCATATAAATTAATATCCTCATGTGGACCTAAAATGAAATCTTTTAAAGACTGAAAACAAAGAATCTATATATCGAAATAAAAATTTAAGTATCATAATGTATAAAAGTAGAAATAGCGATTTTATTTTTATTCTAAAAAAAAGCCTAAATATGTGAAAATACTCATTTATCCTGTGATCCGTTTTATATCTTTAAAATTAGCAAAAACAGAAATATCCATATAAACGATAGCCCTGGCTTAGTGCTATCGCCAGTGTTACCACGTTGAAAAGTATACTGCATGACGTGGTATTTGTCAAATTACAAGGAAAATGTGTTTATTTGGGGGGGGGAAACTAGAATTCATGTTATTTGCGTAAAAACAGTTAAATGTGCGTTTCCACAAATGCGAATTTTTCATGTTCTTACAGATAGCATATTCACCTTTTTTTAATACAGCAATGACTATGAATAAATAAAGCATTAAAAATATAAGTGATTTCAACTATAGCCTGACAACAATTCACATCAACCTGATCAGTATAATATCGAAATGCATGAACAGTGAACAGTAAGGCAGCATGAAACATACAGCATGAGACACGAGCTTTCAGATAGGATGGCATCAAGGGAGAATTCAGTCGTAATGGAGTCGTCCAATGAAGAGGATCTGCTAATGGCAATTATTGTGTGATGAACGGTAAGAAAGATCCCTACAGATTGCCGACTCAACAACAACTAAATACTTACTGATTGTAAAACATGAAATAATGAACAAGTTTACTCAATCACAGTGCGGCACGTGAAACATGCTGCATACAGCAATGTGTCATGCTCCACCCGGTCTGAAAGAGATCACTTGTTAACACCGATGGTGCATATGTCATGTTTCATGTGTTTGTTTCATCCGATGTGAAAGGGTGCTAATGCTACAGAGTGCTCATGTTCTTTTTAACATTCTTAGTAGCGATAGCTTTAGCTTATCTTATATTTCATTCAAACACTTAAGATAGAGCTCACACACATTTCAAATGCAATTAGTAACAAAGTGATAGTTGCAATTTATACCATTTAGAATGTAACTGTATAGCTTAGCAGTTTATAGTGTCAAAGTGCTGCCTATTTTCAGGTCTATACAGTATTATTAGAAATAATTTGTTCTCGGTTTGGATTGTAAATTTCTTATGATAGTTATTAGCTTTTTAATTAATTTATTTTTCAAATTTCTCATATTTTGAGATTAACTTTTAACTCTCGAAACAAGATCGAGATATTTTTTTCATCATGATAGAGATATTTTCGAGCCTCACACATCACTAATATGTCCCATTTCGAAATGCCGCATTTCACATGGCATATGGAGTGTTTTTACGAGAGTTTAGCGTATAGCTCGAATGGGTAGTAAGATGTGATGCTAAAAAAAAGGGGGGGTGGGATAAAATCCACTCTTTTACCAAGACAATTAAACTTTAAAGCCCAAATATAGAATCCATATCTTGGAAAAAATTATGGACCTTATAGAAAATATAACGATAATAGAATAATACGAGGTTTGGTTATTAAATAACCGAAATGATGCTCTAAAAATTGTATTTAAAAAAAATTACTTAATGGAAATGTTATCACCTTCAATGTAGTCCCCTCCCTGATCCCTAAAACTCACCATACAAATCATCCACTGTTGGAAGCAATGTTTCCGGTCCTTTTCTGAGAGGCTGTTCATGAGCTTTGTAGCTTTTTCCTTCACAGCATCAACAGACTCGAAACAGGTTCCTTTTAGTGCAGTCTTGACCTTTGGGAACAGAAAAAAGTCACACGGGGCTAGATCAAGTGAGTAAGGTGGATGTTCCAACACCGGAATTCTGCGCTTCACCAAAAACCTCTGGATAGACAGCGCTTTATGTGCTGGTGCGCTATCCTGATGAAGAATCCATGAGCCGTTCTTCCAAATTTCAGGCCTTCTTCTTCTTATGCATTCACGAAGGGTTGTCAAAACCTCCTTATAGTAAACCTGGTTAACAGTCTGACTTTCAGGTACCCAATCAATTTGAACAATCCCTCAGATATAAAAAAAAACTATCATCATTGCTTTGAATTTTGACTTGCTCATCTGTGCTTTCTTTGTTTCAGTGAACTGGGACTCTTCCAATGCATGGATTGGTGCTTAGTTTCAAGGTCGAACTGAAAAAACCATGATTTGTCACAAGTTATCACAGTTTCTAAAAAGTTTGAATCATGTTCAATGTTATGAAGGATGTCAGCACAAATGTTCATTCAAGTTTCCTTTGGTCCAGGAGTGAGCAGTTTTGGCAAAATTTTAGAGCAAACTTTTTTCATGTGTAATTTTCATGTAAAATTTGTAGAACATTATTGATATTAACTAAGTCAGCAATCGCTATAATGCTCAGGAGTCGATTTTTTCAAACAATTTCTCTCACTTTTTCCATATTAACATCAGTTTTTGATGTGCAAGGACAGCCAGGGAGCAGATCGTCTCCGATATCTTTCCTCCCCTCCTTAAATTTTTTAAATCAATCAAACACTTGAGTACGAGATAAACACTGATAACCATAAACTTCCTTTAGCAAAATGTATGTTTCTGTAGCAAATTTCCCAAGTTTTACGAGAAACTTCACGTTGACACGCTGCTCACCTTTTACACTCAACATAATTCAAATGGAGCTCAGGTACACGGTCAACTTCAAACAAATGCTACAGCTAAATTGTCGGTTGCACGACCTTGAAATTTGGAAGGCAGAGAGATAAAATAACATAGATCAATATCTGACCCTGCCGGTTTTTGCTGAAACCTCAGGTAAGTGGCAAAAATATGAGTCCGGTTATTTAGTAGCCACACCTCGTATAAAATACAAATAGTAGCTAAATGTTAACATTCCTTTTTATAACCCATTCACTATAACATTCATCCTATAATTATAGTTTGTTATGAACCAACCATAAGCTGTATAAAAGCTCTAAAAGAAATTTCACATGAAAAAAATTAGAAAGAGTTTTTTTAAAGCTTTGAGTCTGAAACCGGAGATTTTCTCAAATCCTTAAATCTGAAATATCCCCAAGGATTTAAGGGTTCATCTCTAGTTTTAACGTCTGTGTGGATTCAGCATGTGTGTTCTAGAATAAAGTGAAGTAACAAATAAACAACCAACCTTACCTGTTCCATCCGGGGGAAAAAAAGAAAAAAAAAGACACAACCACAATTAAATAAAACTTTCATTCAGCCTAAAATGTTATGGAGTTGAATGAGTTTTTTTAGACATTCCTGTTTTTGATTAAAATTTTATTTAAAGTTAAGTGTATCTGCCACCTACTTTTTGATGTGAATGCTCTTTCATATGCGTTTTAAGAGTAAAGTAGGAGCTGAAGACAGCAGAGCAATATTGGCAAACAAATGACTTGTCCACCAAACACTCAGTTTCGGTTATTTTACCACCGTCAACCTGAAAACAAGATTTTCAATGTTAGTGAATAAGGTGATCCTATTAATATTAAGTGAACATACTTGAGATTTTATTATGGTTATTTTTAAGGTGAATAACAAGATTTTTAAAAAAAAATCTCAAGGTTTCTACTCAATCTTTTAAATAATATTTATGAAATAGTGTGTCAAGCATGCTATATTACTGTGTAGCATTATATAATATATATGATATAATTGTTGACTGTAGATGCCACATAGCTTCTGCCTCAGGAGGTAGTAGACCAAGCATGAATCTGGTTTCAGTGATCCCAACTTAGTTGATTAAGGATGAAAACATCTCTGGTGGACAAAAAAAAATTCAACAACTAAGTTGGGATCACTGGAGCTGACTTCCTGTTTTAAAAAAAATCCTATTTCTAATAAGATTTAATATAGCTCTTTATACTCTACAAACAAAATAGGAACAAAGTAAAACTAATGTGCCAAATGACTATTTTTAACTAAGCATTGAAAAGACGATGGAAGAACAAGGCCTATACACTTACCAGAAAACTGTAGGCCTACAAGTTCACAATATTATTGGCACTGCGTCTTACAACCTGTTCCAGTTATATGTGAACCATGGTGGAGGCCTGGCATTCCACACATTCACAAGTTGTGATTAATATACGTCTAGTAAGAGGTGAAGGAAGAGTTTGGCAATCAGATAAATCTGTGCCGGGAGTAAACAATACAGTTTTTTTTAATGTGTAGGCCTTCCCCTTATATCTTCTTTTCAATGTTTAAATTAACACAGGCTTTCTGTTTATACTCACCCTGCCTATAATAATGTTATTCTTGCCATTTTGAACCCCACAAAAAATAAGCCTTTTATGTTACTTACCGTTTCCTCACTTTGATTGATTGTATCACTATCATCATCAGCATTCACTGCCACTTTTTGAAATGGCTCTTTAGGTAATGTCCGTGATAAGCCATCTGGCCAAACCTGAAAGAACAAATAGAATAATGTATAATATTACTCACCACTCTTCCTCAATCGTGGTGGAAGAATAGTGGAAGATGGAGACATTTTACTAAACTTCCCCAGCCACAGGCTGTTAAAAGTTGATGGTGACGATTACTTTCCAATTTACTTTTTGTTCCAATGTGTTTTATTATGTTAAGTAAATTTTCTTAAAATTCACATATACACTTTATTCATTTGTAATTTACAGGTGCAACATTGCTTTTAATAAACAATGGGACAGCTTAATCCAACATAGCAATTACTAATAATGTCTAGGGTTGTGGATGTACTGAAAAATTCGAGTCAAGTTATTTTTAAAGTGTCATGACAAAAAAAGTGCTGAATTAATGTTTTTGCACAACATGAAAAAATGGTACATATCTATATTAATAAAATGGAGATTTGCTCTAAAATGTTAGTAAAACTTATAGGAAAAAGTAAGGAAAAATTATTCAAACTTAAACACACTAGTCTAGCATGATAGTGACACCTTAAACTATGAGGCCACTGAAACACGTATTATATGTTCTTAAGTTAGATAGAGCTTGTTTCTCCTGAGTGTAAATCAATAAATATTATGCAGACACAAATTATAGTGTGTTTATACATGTCAGCAGAAGAGGGGAAATGTTATCAGAAGATAAACAGGGAGAACTACTAAGCTTATCTCTTCCTTTAATATTTTGTATACTGGCGTCTAAGTGTGATAGTGCTTATAAAGCTTAATCTGTCAACCTACTTATAAAATAGCTTTGAATTCACTGAGTAGGCATCATAGTTAAACTTTTTAGTTTAGGGCCTATATAATCGACTATATTTTTTTAGCACTGTTTCTTTACTAGCTGTTCAGGTTATACACATATGTACTAATTAGGCTAATGAGTAAGGGATGAGGAAGATTGAATAAAAAGGAAGTCTACCTGAATTTGCATGAAGGGAGAATGGAAAACCAATTTGGAAAAATCACCCTCAGTACACCCGACAGGGATTCAAACCTTGATCTGTCCGTCATTGGTAGTCTAGTCTAGCAAGACAGTGAGGCCTTAGATCAGGGGTTGGCAAAAATTTTGGGGCCCAGAGTGACTTTTACATTTATCAAAGGTCCTGCGATCACCCCTCGTTTCTCCACTAAATACTTTTCTTTTTTTCTATACAACTTATGTGTATTCAATAATTCCTCCAAAACTTATATTCCTGCCTTTATAGAAAATTCATAAAATATAGGTTTACACTTTGTTTAACCTGAAAGGTAGCAGTATTAACTTGAGTAATTACACTATGGTCCTATCTTACAAGCTGCACTATAGTAGAATCAATCAAGGTAGCAAGCAGTCTTACCTTGACGGATAACACTATGGCCCCATCTTATAAGCTGCACTATAGTGGAATAGCACGGCAAGCTTACCTTTTCGTGAAGTTATAGTTTTCTTACAAGATTGACCAGTCAATTGCCATCAACTTTTTGTCGACCCCTGCCTTAGACTATGTGGCAAATGAAGTAGGTAATTTTCTATTTAAGATGGCGTGATCAAGTACCTTATGTGTGGTCATGTGTTTCTTGACGTTGGATTTCTGCGAGAAGGCCCTGCCGCACACAACACATTGGAAAGGTTTTTCCCCTGTATGACTGCGCATGTGCTGCTTCAGGTCAAAATTCTTGGCAAACTTTTTACCACAATGCTCACAATGTAACTGTAACAACCACATATATTTTATAAAATGCCAATATATTGAAGAAATTATAAACTTAATCGATATTTAAAGATTTTTGAAAAACATTTTAATAGCAAATTAGGAACGAATTAGAATATTAGTACTAGAATTCAATCTTTGGTAAAAATTTTAAACAACGTCAATTAAGGATGAAAAAATATGGACATATATGATGCAAAATAACAATAACATAGACATTATAAATTAAATTAATGAAAAGTTTGGTAAAAATAATTACAAATTGGAATGTCTTATGATTATATATATAATAAATAGTTTAAGTTTTAACAAACATCTAAAAAGTTTTAAACCTATTAAAGGTTATTTTTTTATATATATTTATATCTCATCATAAGACATTCCAACTTGTAATTATTATTACCAAACTTTTTCATTGATTCAATTCATAATGTATATATTATTGTTATTTTGCATAATATATGTCCATGTTTTTTCCTGCTAAATTGATGTTGTTGAAAATTTTTACCAAAAATTGAATTCTACTACTAATATTCAGAGAGTTAAGATGTCATAAAAAAAAGTATATTTACTAATTATAAACTAGGAATCTAATTGTTTGGGGGATCATCTGGTTCTTGAAATATTCAAAACACACAAATAATAATAGTTATTTCTTCACCTCATCTTCTCAATATATATCAACAGCAGCCTGTGTGAAAAAAAGGTCTAATCTTACCCATGTTGCCAAGTTTGGTCACACAAGTACTGCAACACATGGCTATTTTATCAACGAAACAAAACAATATCAAGTAAATGCATCCTCTACTATGATTCCTGAAGAAAAAAAAAATTAACAGAGAGGTTCTCAAATTGAGGGAAGTGCCTCTGGAGAGGGCGGTTAGGCCGGGTGGCAAAATAAAAATACCCAAATAAATTTGATATTAGAGGTGTGCAAAGCTTCAAAACTTAAAATTGGCTTTGAAACCGATATCATCTTCAACTTCACTTTGAATAATATTTAGCACTGCGTCTTACTACCCGTTCGGGTTATACGCTTTAAGTACTAATTACACTAATGGATTAGGAATTGGGAAGGCTTAATTAGAGGAAGTGAACCCGCATTTGCGTGGAGGTAGAGTGGAAAACCATTTAGGAAAAACCACCCCCAGTTCACCCGACCGAGATTCGAACCTCGATCTCCCCGTCCTCAGCAGTCGAGCTAAACACGACAAGCACGTTAACCAACTATGCCACCGAGGCGGGTTTCACTTTTATAAAAATCTGGCTTCAACAGTAGGGTGGATAAAAAAAAAAGTTGGTGGTGCAGAATGTTTGGGGCAGTAAAAGTTGTTAATCGGTACCAATAAGAAATTTCCAAAATATAAACTTGATTGATTAATATCTTCTGCCCCCGAAACTATGTCAAAGATTCGCTATTTTGGTCAAAGATTGTAAAATATGCGGGCATGTAATGTTAGCTTGTTGGTGGTCAGGCAAAACTCTTGGGCATTTTTAAGCTTGAAACCCTGTGATATAGAGCATTAGTTCTAAGGCCACCAGTAGTTTGGCAGGCTAAGTTCGAAGTCAATAACACTTTGTAATAAAAGTTGTATTACATGTTAAATATGTTTTAAGAAACAAGGTATAGTAAAAAGGATGTATTTTACTGCTTGATAAACACGTTCATTAATATAATAACCTGACTCAGTGGCGTAGTCGGTTAATGTGCTAGTTTCATGTTGAGCTAGACTGCCGAGGACAAGGAGATCGAGGTTCGAATCTCGGTCGGGTGAACTGGGGGCAGGGGGGCGGCGGTTCCTAAATAGTTTTCCACTCCCCCTTCATACAAATGCGAGTTCACTTCCTCAAAATTCAATCTTCCCAATTCCTAATCCATTAGCGTAATTAGTACTTATGTGTATAACCCGAGCAGGTAGTAAGACCGGTGCTAAAGAAATAAAAAAATTAATATAATATAATATCTTGGTTTTGACCAGGGAACATTTAAGTAGTATATTAAGGTGGGTGGTATGTATACATGTTCATTGAACAAAAGATATCCTGACAGGGGAAGGCATAATTTGTGAATCAGGTTTGTTTAGAATACAAATTTATTTGGATACACACACACAAATACAGCTTTCAAATTAGGCTTGAAATTTTTTTTAAGGTTATAGGTAAGCTACCCTTTATTGAGAATAACTATTTAACATTAAAATGTCTCCTTTACATATCCATCAGGTTGTACTCTTTTTAAATAGATGGAGGGGGTAAAGAGAGGGTAGAATAAAATTTTCTTTAATCTTAAATTCTGATTTTATTCAAATTAAGTATTTAGTTGCTATAGAAAGTAAAAATTAAGTGATAAGTTAATGATCTAGGTAGGGTCTTGTTGTTAGTTTTGTGCTAAATTTTTACTGAGCAAGCCATTCATACCTCTAAAAAATTGTAGATTCAAAATTTAAACTAATACAATATTTTTTTTTTAATTTTGAATATCACTTAAAGGAATTATAGAATTTGAGGATTCAAAGAATCCATCCTTAACTAAGACTTACCTTTTGTTTTCGAGATGATTGATTTTCCTTTTCTCTCTTTATTCTAGATGGGTCATCAATCTCTGGTTGTGATGTAGTCCCAAGTTGAGTGTCTGCTGTGGATATGACGAGCGGTTGACCATATGATAAAGACTCCGGTATGACATTCGTGTCGGCCAAATTGATAATATCAGGATGAGAGGGTGATTCCGACAGAGAGAGCATGGTGGGGTGAGAGTCCTCCCCCATGAGCTTTGGTTGGCTGGCCATAGACGAGTTGCCATCCGTTGAAGATAATGTCGAGACTTTAGAATTGGCTATACACATGACCGGTTGAAACTCGCTAACGGCAAGAGTGATGGGGTGATTTTTGCCCACGTCCATAAATATGTTGGTAAGAGAGTCACCTTCGCGCACCTCCGAATACTCTGATAGATGGTCTTGGCCTTCGGCCCCGCTTGAGAGCTCCACACCACTGTCTGTGCATTCTATACTTGCACCAGGAGTGAACTCGGAACCAGACAAAGATGTCCTCTGTGTGAAGACAACACATAGTAACAATTACAATGTCAAGGTTAGAAAATATAAGCTGGGCGCAAAGGGTAAGGAATGAGGAAGTGATGGTGAAAGAGTTGGGTAAAAGAGAAACATATTAGACGTTGTCAAAAACAAGAAGAGAAACTGGATTGGACATTAATTTAGAACGTAAAGTCTACTTATTGGTGGATGCTATGGAAGGAGTGGTGGATGGAGAGAGGGAAATAGGACTTAGATGGTACCAGATAATGAATAACATATAGGTTGTAGGCCACTAGACGGATGAAACGGAGTGCCGAGGACAGAATCGCGTGGAAAGTCACCATGCGATGACCTTTTAACAGGTAAAAAATTAATAACATTGATTTAATAAATGGCATAATGTTAGGCTTTCTTCGAAAACCTTGTTACACTCATTTTTCCACACTACAGGTTTATGGCATTAATTAATAAGGAAATATAAAATACACTTTCTGATTATTGTCTTGATATATTTAGTGGATTGCAACACTATCTATGATAAGAAAACCAAGCCTCATAATTCTAACATTGCTGCATAATGAGTTTTAAAAGATCTTTTCCCGCTTGTGAAAAACTTACTTATTTGGTGTTACGAGGTTTGGAAGTAAATTTAATCAGCAATCACATGAATATAAAACTTGCTAATTGTGTTGTTTTGTAGCATGGCATCTGACTACTTGTTTGGGCTATACACATAGGTACTAGCCACACTAATGTGTTAGGAATAAAGAGGGTTGAATTTAGAGTAAGTGTACCAACATTTGCATGAGAGGAGAGTGGAAAACCATTTAGGAAAATACCTCAATATACCCGGCTGGGATTGAGCCACAATCTCGGCAGTCTAGTCTATTACAAGAGTAATGCCTACGACCATACTTCCACCAAAGCGGGTAGTTATGTTGTTAAGTCTTGAGAAAAATCTCAAAAGTAGTACTTTTAGATGTCAGCATTGGAAGTTTTTTCAAGAAATGGTTTAAAGGCCTTTAAATAGTACAGGGAAAAAATACAAAGTATAGCCAATGCCATCGTGTAGCTCCAAGGGTACGTGTATCACAGTTTGGTAAACACTTTTATAAATAGTTCTAAGGCAGTGCCATGCAAACAAGTTAATACATCACATGACAAATTGCGCGCGCGCACACGCACACACACACACCAGTCTAGGACAACTGGGCGCCATCAACCAGGCGTGGCCAACTGGGTGCCAGTGTAAAAACGTAATAATTGTTCTTTTTACCAAATATTCATTCTTGGAGTTGTTTAAAAAAAAATTATAACATAGGAAACTAAATATGTGTATATTTATAAAGTTGGACTACTTGGTATTATACAATTTTGAAAAAATATGTATAAGAAAAAAAATCATGAATAAGAATTTTGCATAAAATAAACCATGTAAATATGAATTTAACCTAACATAACCGGCACCTATTTGTTTGTTTTCATTTCTTACAACAATAACATTTAAAAAAATTGATCCTGGTGTCCAGTCTTCCCAGTGCCCAGCCCAGTTGTCCGGGCATGCGCGCGCACACACACACATTCTTTGGATTCATTAGCAGTAAATAAAGAATGTTAAGCACATTTCAACTTTATTCAGCCCTTTTGATGAGAAACCCAAACTTTTAGATTTTTTTTAAAAATAGTTAACCCAAAATACATACCTGAGTAATTTTATCAACATAGTCAAGCAAAACCGTTTGTCCATTTGTAGAGCAACTCTCTGTGTACAACACTTTGCCCGTTACAACTTTGTCTGAATTATCCAACAATAAGGTCCTGTATGATCAGAAGAAAATATATATGGTGTCAAAAATAAAATAGTGAATGCTATCTCGTGTGTATTTATCAATAAATGTATTTAGCTAATTCCATCAATAGTCCAGGCTAATAAAATAACATTATTAGTCCTCTTACAATGAAAAGAAGAACAAAGTTCCCACTTTACATTGCTGTCATTGGACAAAGATGTAATGGCTGCCCCTTGAAGAAAATTGATCGTTACCGCCCAATCTCCTAACCTAGGTTTCATTCTATCGGAACTCATCAGGGGGGGATTGTGAAACACGCAATACAACTTCCTAAAAGAGGAAACCAAAAAACACACAAGGAGTAAAAGGAAATTTGTATAGGAATGATAGAAAACTTAAATAGAAATATTTAAAGGGAATAACATAAATGGCAGCTGGTCAAAAACAAAAGTATATAAAGATTAAAGTGAGAAAAATATTCATGCGTCTGTTTTTTTGTTTTTTTTTTCACTAAAATTATATTATGAGAATGTTTGAATTTCAAATATCTCTAAGGAATTGATGCATTTGAAAATCCTATGGAGTCATTCCTACTATGAATTATTGTGAGGTAATTTGCTCTCCTCTTTTCATTTTCAGTTATTTTAAGTATATAACATGCACTTTCTAAACCCACTATTTATATCAGCACACAATTTGTAAACTTAAATCTAGGACACAGCACACAATTTGTAAATTTAAATATAGGACACAACATTTAGCCCCCGGCCGTTAATTCATCATTGTGAAAGGGGTACTACATATTTCACCAATGATACATTTTTCGGCCATGTCAGGAATCAAACTCTTAGCTCAGGAGACAGACACAATACCGACTGAGATAGTGATGGATGTTTTCTCTTTTCAATAATTACGAGGCAACTAGCCATTAGCCTTGATCTCGGGTAATAGTAGTGTAAAATGTGAGCTGTGTTCTTTTTATCTAATTTAAGGGCAAAGGGGAAAAGTCCACGTTTAACTCAAATTGAGCTTGTGCTGCAATATGTTCGCCAATCATGAGAACTTTATAAATGCCTTTAGATTATGGTTAAAAGAGGTATCTGTCATCTTTATTTATATATTTTGAAAATATTTGCTGGGGTACTTATGCCGTTTGAGAGATAAAAGTAGGCTAACATGACATTCCCCATTTTTTCCATTCACCCTTCAATAGTAAGAGGAATATTGTTCAATTTGTTTGCAACATTCTTACCTGTACAGAGGTTTTCCTTAAAGTTGTACATTTATTGAGGGCGGGTCCTTCAAATTCTGAAGGATAAGTCAGATTAGAGGATTCAAAAATAATTTAGATATGGGATTAATTTATTTTTGATTTCAAATCTATCTTTTTAATATTACTTCTATGAGGTTTTCTAATCATTTAGATCAAAACCCAAACAATTAATTTACAAGTGAACTTAACTGATTGCAAATTCACATTATAGCAAAAGAAAGTTAACGTGTAATGTCTATTTTTTAAAGCAACTTAATAATTAGTTAGCGAGAATAAAATAAGAGTTAAAGAAAAAAAAAAGCAAATCTTACCAATGTGAGAAAGTTAACCTTTTATGCGTGTGTTTTCTATAATTCAAATTCAAGATTCATAGGCAAAATAAAGACCCAAATTTGGAGGGGGGGGGAAAGAAAAAAAAAGGATTCATTCATCTCTAACAAATGGTGTTATGATCGCAACTCATTAATAATATTTAGTGTAGAACTGACCTAGTGGAATCAGGTGTGGAACTGCCACTCCCCAAATTGGGCAATATAAACCTGCAGTTCTTCAAAAATGAGCTGGGAAATGTCGGTGTTAATAGGTTTATGCTGCGAGGTGAGGACAAATCTTTCTTGTCTAATTCTGGGTCCAACTTGTCGTCGGATATGGACTGGAAACTCGACAGCGGAGATGTCAGGAAGGTGGGTGTCAGCTGAAGACACAAGGTTATAATATGTACGCTAACAAGCTGTGATTAAATTAATAACAAAATTGATTAATGATATGAGAGTTTCAGCAATTGAATTGGTATTGATGTTTATGACTAATGCCTTTTCACGCTCATGATATAGCAGCTGGTCACAAGTGCTTATGACCAAGATGATACCAAACTTTAGTTTGGTAAGACTTTCCTTGACTGAACTAAATAGCTTGGTTTGAACCAATGAGCTGAGAATTTCGTATTAGGTTAGATTTTAACAACTTGTTTTATTGTGAATGGAGACGAACTATTATACAGATAAAAATTATGTACAACACCAATTTAAAAAATGTTATATCATTTATTACTGATTTGTAAAACTAAAAAATGAGCTTGTCACACTTATAGAATGTAATATGCCTACTGCTTATACCCCTTGTTCACTTCTTCATATTTTTTTGTGAAAAAAAAAAAGAAAAAAAATTGTTTTCATAATTTGTTATTATTTGTGAAGTGTCATACTTGGTTTATATAACCTTTTTATATGGAGATATATGTTTAGATATTTTAAATAAATACTAGGAAAAGATGAACACTAATTTAGCTAAGAATAGAATTAAATTGAGTATATTTAATCAATTTTCAGAATATGTAGTTTCACATCAATTAACCAGTCAGATGTACTAACAAATCAACCAGAATTCTCGTTTACCAAACACAACTCAAGAGTTGTTTTAGTTATTCAACTTGATCAAAACCACTTGGTAGATAGTATTTGATGACAAAAAGTACTAGTAACCAATGCAAGTGAGAAAAGTGCCTTGTAATGAATATACATATTTTATTCATATGTATCAAATAAAGTGCATTGAGCAAAAACAATTTGTAATAAATAAAGTGATAAAATAATAGGAAAATAATAGAGCAGAAATAAAAGTAAAAACACTAACATATATTTACACAAACTTCAATATTAAATTGCTATAATATGATATAATAGCATCCAAATATTGAAGTGTGTGTAAATATGTGTTAGTGTTTTTACTTTTATTTGTGCTCTATTATTTTCCTACCATTCAATCATTTTATTTATTACACATTTAATTTAGTTTACTTTAGCATATGAGTCAAATAGGTATGGTATTAAAAGTTACAAACTTAGGCTCAAGCATGTTCTCAATCAGGAAGAAGTGAGATATGTCTATATGTGACGCAAACTTTTTAGATTTGTCCCTGTAAAAGTTGGATTCTTAGCATTTAAAGCTCTTAAGAATTTACCATAAATTTTAAGTTTGTTTGTTTAATAGAATGTATAAAAATTCATGCAATTCTTCTTCAGATCACCCATTCTTATAACAAAACAAGCTGAAAATGCAGAACTACGAAAGTCGTCTGATGTTTAATTTGCGAAAGAGGTGACACTGTCAAATTAATATTGCTTGTACAACTGTCAATGCTGGCATTTTGTACATACATACTTTCAGTGTGCGTGTATTTTTCCTTGCATTAACTTACCTAGAAGCCATAGTAAATATACTCAGTTGATGGTGTTACCTATTTCAAAAATTTAAGAACCCATATTATGCTAATTATTTTAACTTTACAGCTTGTTTAGTTAACAGATGTCAGGCTCAGAAGAGAGATTTCACAAATGTGTGTGTGTGTCTGGGTATGATAATAATACCCATGCAAAGTAGGGCTTTGCGAGTGTTCAGCTTTCGAGCTTCGAGCCGAGCTCGTCCTTTTAAGTTCGAGATCAAAAGTTTTGTAGGCTTGTCATTTTTGAGCTTTTACTTGATGTATTTAATAATCAATTTTTAAAACGCAATAATAAGTATAGGCTATTTAATTGAGATAATATTGGATTTCAACTTATAAATCATTCAGTTACTTAACACATTGTTAAAAATTAATATAAATGTTCATATTAATAAAATAATAGAGCTTTAAAACCCCTTTCGACCAGTAAATTTATTCAATATTGCCGTCCATTTTGAATTATATTTGATTGAAGTTGTTTACTTGTATTGCCATGACAAAGCAATGAAAATAAAAATAGCTAAGTAGATTATTATATGATTGAATGATTCTTTCTACTATTTTTACCTGGTCCCTTTCTAAAATAATAATTTAAGTTAAAATAAAAATGTAATATCAAGAATATATTATTATATTAAATGTTTTCAAACTTAAGATATTTAAAACTCATATTAATATGATTAGAGACAAAACTAGCACTAGTTTAGTTACTATTTAGTTATAGAATTATGTTGGTTAACCTGTCTAAAATCAATGTTGATCTCATTTATTACAGTACATATTTTACCAAACTTACCAAATTATGTAAAAAAAGCATTTACTATTTTATATTGTTTGCTAAAAATATTATTTTAGTCATATTATTTCTAATGTTAAAGTATGAGCATCAACTTTTACAAGCATTAAAAATTGAATTGAAGTAAATTTCTCAGTAAAATAATGTCTAACGAGATCCTGTACCACATTCATGTACAAATGCGCATGGAGGAATGGGAAATAATAGCTTATTAACGTCAATTTTATAAACATTTTATCAAGACAATTTAGAACCACTCTACAATAATGTAAAGTGATAGTGAAGGAAGTCAACCTGAAAGTGTAATTAGGTTAGGCCTAGATACAAACAAATACACTTCTTTGTTACTTTTACACTTACCACTCTTTCAAGCTTCAACAGTTGCATATTGTTTTGAATTTCCAGAAATATTTATTTTTTATATGAAGAGACATTAATGAAAAAGTAATAGTTCTGAAAATTCAAAACAGTGTGCTACTGTGGAAGTTTTGAAGAAGTGGTAAGTGTAAAAGTGTTTGAAGAAATTACGAGAGAAGTGTGTTTTTCTATCTAGGCCTAACCTATCATTTAAGGTTGGCTTCCTTCACTGTCATTAACCTTACATTATTGTGTAGTGTTTCTACACTATCTTACTGTATATTTCCAAGCCATAATGCATTTATTCATTTTATTATGTTTTTTATAAATGTTAGTGTAATTTAATGAGTGTTGAAACAATTTTAATTAATTTTTCTATTAGGCCCTATAGTTTTTTTAGTGTTGTTCGTATTTAGTTTTTTAAAAGTGTTATTTCTAATTTAAAAACTGATATTTAAATTTATAAACTTTTTTTCCTAAAATTATTTATATTTATAAAAAATGAGTGTCATTTATATTTTAAGAACATGTGTTTTAGTATATTTTTTAAATCTGAAATTTTAAGGATGTGATACCTATTTACATTTAAAATAAACAATTATATATTCCTAACATTTTAAAATTATGAATACATTTGAACTAGACTCGAACTCAGGAGCTTTTAGAAATACTCGACTTGAATGAAAAAACCCAAATTCGCAGACCCCTAATGCAAAGACATTTTAATATTTGCTCACCTGTGAGGAGGTGAGAATAATGGGCTGCCCAAATGAAATAGCGTTGGCATTGGAACAATTTAAAGACCTCAGATTAGATGACGGGCAAACAGGTGAGGACAAATAGTTACCAGCTTGAATAACATTTGTGAGAGAAGGCAGAACCTAAAAGATTTTAAATAATCATTAGTATAAAATGGCACAAATAGCCTAACAATCTTACAGCTTAGAGTTATGAAATTTATTAATCTATGATGTGTAAAACCAGAACACCATAATTGTAATTATAAATCTATAATGTTAACCATCAATCTAATGAATTATATATTAATCTTTGATATGTAAAACAAAAACACCGTAATTGTAATTATAAATCTATAATGTAAACCATCACTGTAATGAATTATATATTAATCTTTGATATGTAAAACAAGAACACCGCAATTGTAATTATAAATCTATAATGTTAACCATCAATGTAATGAATTATATATTAATCTTTGATATGTAAAACAAGAACACCGTAATTGTAATTATAAATCTATAATGTTAACCATCAATGTAATGAATTATATATTAATCTTTGAAATGTAAAACAAGAACACCGTAATTGTAATTATAAATCTATAATGTTAACCATCAATGTAATGAATTATATATTAATCTTTGATATGTAAAACAAGAACACCGTAATTGTAATTATAAATCTATAATGTTAACCATCAATGTAATGAATTATATATTAATCTTTGATATGTAAAACAAGAACACCATAATTGTAATTATAAATCTATAATGTAAAGAATTATATAATAATCTTTGATATGTAAAACAAGAACACCATAATTGTAATTATAAATCTATAATGTAAACCATCAATTTAATGAATTACTGCACACTTAAATATTAATTATCATTATTATATCAGTAGAGATTAAATTATTTAAAGTATAAATATACTATTCTTAGTAAAACCAAAATATCAAATCGGGAGAAATACTACTTATAAAAAAACAAACTATGATTTAATGGTTGAAATAATACACTGAAAAGTATTGTGCCCTGTTTTTTACTTCATCCTGAGATGCAAAAACATACACTAACATCTTTTTTATCCCTTGATTAACTAATTATTTCATGGAGAAAGATAATTATTCCAATGTGTTTGTAATGATGATACAAACTTGTTTTAAATGCATATGTATAGCTTCTGTTATGGTTCACTGTTCTTTATAAAAATTAATGTATTTGAACTACTGTAATTATTGTTAAAGTCCAATTTACATTGGAAGGGCTTTTTTGATTGGCAACATCAAAATTAGATTGGAAACTAGGAAAATTAGATTGGAAACTAGGAAAAGAATAGTCGGGTAATGCATGATATTACTCGTTCGGTATGTTGTTGACCTCTCACCTACTTTCAAGGAATGTAGAACTCAAAATATACAAAACAATAATTTTACAGGTTGTTCTCTATGGGTGTGAAATGTGGTTTCTTACCATACACAACAACAACAAATTGAGGGTGTTCAAAAAAGGGTGCTTAGGAAGATATTTGCTCCAAAAAAATATAAAGACTGGGAAGTGGAGGATATTACATAATTATGAGTTACATAAGCTGTACTAATCACCAGACATTGTTAGGATAATCAAGTCTTGTAGATTACAGTGGAAA
Organism: Timema monikensis; assembly: GCA_902151445.1. NCBI lineage: Eukaryota > Metazoa > Arthropoda > Insecta > Phasmatodea > Timematidae > Timema > Timema monikensis. The sequence continues at coordinate 172,514 of CABFVZ010001122.1, forward strand.
AAACATGAATTGTGAATGGGAGAATCTAGAACCATGTTTAGAATAGTGTGGGTGACCTGGCGGTCTAGGAGTAAGGTGTCAGACTTCTGGGCTGGGGGTCCGAGGTTCAATCCTTGGTCCTAGCACAGATTTATCTGATTACGAAACCCTTCCTTCACCTCTGACAAGACGTGTATTAATCTCAACTTGTGAATATGTGGAATACCAGGCCTCCACCGTTGTTCGGATCCCACGTTAAACTGTAGGTCCTCCATTTAATCTCACAATCACCCTACCATTACACATTAGTGTGAGTATAACCCGAACAGGTAGTAAAACACGATGCTATTAATAATAATTTAGAGTTGTGGATGGCAAACCCAATGGGAAGAGACCATTGGGAGGTCCCAGACGCAGATAGGAGGTAAACATTAGAGAGATAGAGTGTAATGAGGTGGACTGGAAAAAACTATCCCAAGATAGGGATAGGGTGTAATGAGGGGGACTAGATAGAACTAGCTCAAGATAGGGAGGGTTTGTTTATTTTTGTAAATGTGGCAATGAACTTTTGAGTTTTTAATGCCATAAAGTAAGTGTTTTAAAGGTTACAGCTGCAGCTGTACTTATTATCTAGGATATGGAGTTGAAGTCATGGAGTCAGAAAAACTTTGGGTTTGAGTAGGAGTCAGTAAAAATGTACAGACTTCAACACCGGCTTCAAAATAAAAACCGGTATATAACAATAAATGGTAAATATATAATTTTAATTTTGTACCTTTTTTATTCTTTAGGAGCAATATTTGTAATTTGAATTGACAAATTTATTAAAAAATAAATTTAAAATGTCAAAGAAGTTTCACATGAAGTAATCTGTATAAGAGCATTTTACTGCAGTAGGCCTAAATTTGTTTTTACTAATTAATTAATTTATGAAGATATCGGAGTTGAAGGCTTGGCGATCCAACATTACAGCCCCTTCTTCTTATGAAAATTGGATTGACGTTGGTTCCTCCAGCCATTCAAAGAACCCTATAAAAGAATAGCATCTAGAAGTCTGTGCATATACCTGTGATGTATTGTCAATGTTCAACGCAGCCTGTTCAATACTGAAAGAAAGAATGTCCGAATCGCTGAGAATGACCGGTTGTCCAAGCTCTGACGAGTCGGTATCCAGTGCATGTATCTGCAGCTGCGGGTATTCTCCTGGGCTTTGTCTTCCTGAATGAATGTTCAAACTTTCCACCTCTTCACTATGACTCCTAACATTTTCTTTTGTAGAATTACCTGAAAAAAACATTTAAGAGCACATTTCATGGCCAAATAACCAGGGAATTAACTAGTCCTACATGATAATGCTGAAAATATAAAATCTATGGAGATGCAGTTTTCTGCATCATTCAGTTGAGAAAAAGAGAAATTGAGATTGGGTCAAGTGCTGAATCATTTAATTTTTTTATTTGTTGTATACATATTTTTAATATTTGATATAACAATTTTAACTGTTTAATTGAATCTCAGTTTTTTAAAGTACAATACAAAAAAAAAACACCACAATGTGACATTTGATTTAAGCTATTTATGCCTGACAACTATTTGATTTTGTTTGGAATCCTGTTATTTGAAAACTGGAAACTTGTGTTGCCACAGTGGCGGAAATAAAATGATTACAATGGTATTTACATTCTTGGTCAGTTTAGTTTTTTTTAGTGTCTCACCACTGGTTCAGAATAAACCTATATATGATAGTAAGGGGTGGGGATGAGAAATAAAGCATTTTAGAGGTAACATACCTGCATTTGTGTGGAAGGAAAGGGGGAAACCATTTAATGAAAACTCCCCTCAGTGGACCAGACCAGGATTCGAAACCTGATCTCATCTTCAGCAGAACAGTCTAACACCAGGGTGATGCATTCGACAATTCAGCCAATGAATCAGGTCCATTAGTTTACATAAAAATAAATTATTAAGTAGAGCATAAGGAATTATTATTTGAATCTTTTGATTTTTATATATGAACCTTATAGTAAAATTCAAATAAGACATATTTCCAGAATGTCAAATATAATTATTTTCAATCAATGTTGAATGGGCTTCCTATAAAAATCAGGGTTTAAGATGGATGCTATTTGTAGAATGAGACTTAATAGATTCAACCAGCAGTGAAGGCGTCAAGAATTGGCATGTGTTTTTTTTTTAACTCAGACAAGTCACAACACTCCATTTTTTAAGGTAAATTATATTCCTGTTAAACATTTATGTGGCTCGGTGTTTTTAAATTTACAGCGCTTACGCCTCATATTTTACTTCCAAGATGAGGGCAGCATAAAAATGATGAAATATCGCCAACAATAAAATGTATATGAAGAAACTGTAGACAAAATGATTGACATTATTTATTTTTCAAATTTTGACTATTTCCTCTTTTTAATATTGACGACAATTTTATACTCAAATTATTATAATGACTCAGTATATATTCATTGATGTACTTCACTCATTTTTACTATACAGTTTGTGTTTTTAATTCTAATTACAGTTAGACATAAAAAGCTTACTATAAATGTAGATTGATACCCACAACAAAGCAGTCCAAGGCATTAAGTCATTACTCATCACACTTGGCCACCAGTGTTAATGTCATGGTTTTAATCTCGACTAGGTACAATGTGGATAGTTTTATCACATGCAATGTTTCACTGTATTTTTTTCAGCCTCCCTTGGTACTGAAGTGAATGTATTTCTCGATAATTATTTTCCTCATCCCAACCCCTTAGATTAAGATGTTCCTTTTTTTAGCACCACTTCTTGCTCTTCGTTTGGATTATACACATATGTAATAATTACACTAAATGAGTTAGGCGGAGAAAGTTTTTTTAAATTTATAGGAAACCTAACCACATTTGCACAGAGGGAGAGTAGAAATTCATTTTGGAAAAACACCCGGCTGAGATTTAAACCCCAATCTCCCTGTCATCGGCAGTCTTGTCTAACACGAGAGTGACGCCTTAGACCATGCGACCATCAAAGCAGGTAATAGACAATTACTTTCAATACTTATATATAAATGGTATTTTTGGTTGATAGAGTATTTCAAATTTTACTGGCAAAAAAAAGTTTATTGATTTCTCAAAACTTTATTATGAAATATGGACTCACATATACTTTCATGTAACAACTTAACATTATATATCTATTTATATATATTTAATAAATATATTTGTTTGAATCATTAGCTATTTCTCATCTGACCTTGAGGGTTTACCTTTAATTTTCCTCCAAGATACTGTGGGGGTCATATGTTCAGTCAGCACATTTAGCCCGCAGTTTATATATACACACATACATACACACACATCAATCTGCAGGCTAAATACATACTGTCTATCATATCTTGAAACATCTTAAAATGCTAAAAACATAATTATATGTACATATATATTAAATAAACATAAGTTCTCATACCACTTTAATGTTTTTTACAGAAGTGTGTCTTATTACCTGCTCGGGTTATACACCTATGTACTAATTATGTTAATGGGTCAAGGATGAGTAAGAATGATTTTATAGGACGTGTATACACAGTTCAATGCTAAAGCATTTTATTGAAAATATATAATTATATTGTGGTATATTGGTATATCTTGTAACATCCCTCCCTCCACCCAAACAAAAAAAAACTGACCACAAGGCAAAAACTGAAAAGCTAATAAAACTTTTTCACTCACTATTTGTATGTTCCCTCTTGTGGGCCATAAAGTGTGAGATGGACGTAAATTGCTTCTTGCATTTTCCACATTGAAATACGTCTTCATCATCAGCAGGGTCCAAACCTGGTTATATCAACAAATGTACCTACTTGTAGTACCAAACACACTTTTTTGTGATCAACATTGATAATGTTTTACTAGATTATTAGTGTTATTTTAAATATATGTTAATATTATCTATCACTATACTGTATATCAAAAGTGTTGTAAAGCACTCACAATAAAGCCGACACCCCAGAAACAAGTGCTAAGACAAAGTCCTCGTTAATCAATTATGTGAATATTATTAATGTAACAAGCTATTTAATGGAACAGTGAGTTAATGACAAAGTCCCTGCTAAGCGTAATATTACATGTTTAGGTTATACGCTTACACAGTACTAAATACGCTAATGGTTTTAGGAATAAGAAAGGTTATATTTATAGGAAGTGTACCCATATTTGTATGATGAGAGAGTGGAAAACCATTTTGGAAAGAAAAACTCAATAGGTCAAAACCTGATCAAGATTCGAACCTCGATCTACCTGTCATTGGCAGTCTAGTCTACTCCAAGAGTAGCGCCTTTGATCATGAGGCTACCGAATCGGGTAAAGTCACTGCTCTCAGGATTTAACAAAGGGAATGCTAGGTTAGGAAACAAGAGAACCAATTCATCAGAGCCAGGGCTGTGGAGTCGATAAGCCAAGCCTTCAATCTTGACTCTTCTATTTATCCGACTCCAACTCTGACTCTTTCAGAAATGGCTAATGTAGGCCTACACCTATTAAATAGTAATTACAAATCTACTGCAATAAAATGCTCAGATACGGATTACTTCATGAGAAGCTTATTTGGTGTTTTGAATTTATATTTGAAAAAAATTTGTCAAACAAAATTATTAACAATGGTCCTAAAGAATAAAAATGTATAAAGTTAAAATGATGTATTCAAAATATATAATGTTATAAAATTATAAGTTTTTATTTTGAAGCCAGATTCGATAAATTTTTACCAACTCCAGACTCTACTAAAAATTGCTTACGACTCAAGACTCCATTGCACTGATCAGAACCTTTATCGAAAATTTAAAAGCCACATAAGTTGGCTTATATTTTTAGATCTATCAATGAATTGCTGAGTTTTTTTTATGATCGTTGTGTGTCTGTTCAATGTTCACATATAAGCCTAACCTTTTTTTAAACAGATTCCTTTCCTCTTACTTACCAAGCTGTTCTATGAGGTTTGATGACTTCCCAATAGAACAAGAGCGAAGGCTTGACCCATTAACTATTCCAATAGAAGTGTCTGTAAGAGTTGGTTTTAGTGTACTGGGTCCAAGAACCGTTTCTGGCCCCTCATTTTGTAGCCCATGAGAGTCTAGCAAAGATTGAACCGTGTGACTGTCAAGTGACACACCTTAAAATAAAAAACATGAATGGATGTTAAAGCAGAAATGTATACACATTCAGAGGTTTAGTAGGTATGCCTACAATTTCTTTTTGGAAACAAGAAAAAAAGGAAAGTTATTTTAAACAATTAAAATAGACCAACTGGATCTTATTTAATTCATTTGAGCATAAAAGGGAAAGAGGTTTATTAAAAGATTACCAATATGGTTTAAGTCAACATGTAGAACATAATAGCTTGAATCTCCATTTAAAAGGGTACCTATATAGGCCCAATAATTATAGTTTGTTTAAAATAATGGTGGAAATTTATGTTAATAAAATGAAGAATTTGTTTGTCTATTATGAGCAATGTGCAATATTTACCGCACGCAGAGGGTTGAAATTTTAAAATTAGTCCCTCTTGTGCACAAGCATGTGCATCTTAAAGCTGGAATTTTAAATTTTTTACTATAACTTTTTTTATTTATTAAAAACTAGGTTGGAAGAAATAAAATGAAGACATTTTGGGGATGGTATGAGGCAAGGGTGGGATTATTTTTTAAGTGTCAAATTATTATAAATGTGATGTTTTCTATCACTTATACACACAACACAATTTGAAAAANCACACAACACCATTTGAAAAATTCCAATTATAACAAAACAAATTTTGTTAAAAAATTCAAAACCATTAAAATATATTCTCAAATTCAGCAAAATGACCTGGTAGCATTTCCCCATATGCCGTAGCAATGCGCAAAATAAAACATCCCTTGTGTTAACAAAACTTTTGTAGACTATTTAAGACTTCTTAGATTATAGCCAAATGGTGATTTTATATATGTAGCCTATTATTATTATTATTAGCACCGCATCTTACTACCCGTTCGGGTTATACGCTCTTACGCTAATGTGTAATGGGTAGGGTGATTGTGAGATGAAATGAAGGACCTACAGTTTAACGTGGAATCCGAACCACGGTGGAGGCCTGGCATTCCCCACATTCACAAGATGTCTTGTCAGAGGTGAAGGAAGGGTTTGGTAATCAGATAAATCTTTGCCGGGACCGAGGATTGAACCCCGGCCGCCAGCATAGAAGTCTGACACCTTACCCCTAGACCACCAGGTCACCTGCTATGTAGCCTATTAATAGTAGTAAGACAAGAAAAAGGAATAAGGGTGTGGAGGCTAAAAAATGAAGAGATAATAGAGCTGTACCTAATGAAGGTCAACATCTTTTACGAAAGGTTGGGATACAAAGTGTAGCGGTTGAATGGGAAAGGATTAAGAACAGTCTGGTGGGATAGGCAGAGGAGGTATGTGGAATAACAAGATAAAGGAGTGGAGGGAGACATGGTGGAACAATATGGTGAAGGAAGCAGTAAAAGAGAAGAATAAAGCATTCAGAAGAAATTTTAAGAATAAGAATGAGGAAACAGAGGAATAATACATATAGAGAGAAGAAGAAAAGAGTGAAGCGAGTTTTATGAGAAGCCAGAAAGGATTGGATACAAAAATGTATGGAAATGTTGCAACAGGACGTGGAAGGAAGGAAGTAAGAATGATAGATGAATAAGGAAGAACGGTGAAGTCAGTAGAGGAAGAAATGAGAGTGAAAGAGAGGAGCAAGAAGGAATATAAGAAGAGAAGGAAAGCGGTCCAACATGGAAAGAGTTGAAGAACGCATTAAAGAGGATGAAACAAGGAAAAACACCAGGTGTGGACAAAGTGACTGTGAAAATGATAAGGGAAGCAGGTGAAGTAGATATATAATGGTTATACAGGGTGCTTAGAGTGGTTTAGAAGCAGAACAAGGTACCGGAAGAATGGAAAAAAGGAGTTATAATATCTATTTTCAAGAAAGGAGACAGGAAGTGGTGTACAAATTATAGGGGGATAGCAGTGATGTGCCACTGTAAAAAAATATAAGAAAAGATTCTGGAAAATAGAATAAATAAAATGAAAGGATGGTGGAGAGAGGAACAGCACGGATTTAGGGAACAGAGGTCTACAATAGACTTAATCTTTTGGCATACGACAGCTGATGGAAAGAAGGGGAAATATGGGAAATTCTTGGTAATGGTATTTATGGCTGTGAAGAAGGCATTTAATAGTGTGGATAGAAATAAAGTTTGGAAACCGATGGGGGAGGCAGAAGTGGAAAGAGGAGTGGTAATGAGAGTAAAAAGCATGTATGAAGATAACAGGTGTTGTGTTAAGATGGAGAGTGGAAGGACGAAGTGGTTTCAAATAAGAAATGGAGTGAAGTAGGGGAGTGCCCTTTATCATTACTACTTGTAATGGTAATGTAAATGGTCATGAACAAAGTGGCACGAAAACTTAGCGAGGAAGGAATGAAAGCCATGATGTTTGCTGATGACATGATGGTATGGAGGGAGAAGGAAGAGGAAGTACAGGAACAACTACAAGAAGGAAATGAAAGAGTGTGTAATAAAATTTAGCATGGCAAAGTGTGAAGTGATGGTAATGACAAGGAATTGGATAAAGCCTAATATAGCTATAAGGTTGGATGGAGTAGAGCTGAGAAAAATATAGAATGTAAAATATCTTGAAAGCATGATCGAGGAAAAAGGTGGAAGTAGAGAGGATTTAATGAAAAGAGGACAGCAGGGAGAGTTGTTATATATGTGCGCAAAAGACCTGCTGTGGAGAAGAGAAGTTCCTTTGAAGTTTAAGGAAGTACTGAACAGGGCGTACTTTGTACCTTTTGTCACATACGCAGCAGAAACATGGACAAAGAATGTAATAAAGACTAGGAAAGTGGAGGCCATGGGAATGAAGTTAATGAGGAGTATGTTAGCTGTAACAAGGAGCGATTAGATTATGAATGAAGTAATCCAGGGAAGATTTGGGGTACAGTGAGTACATGAGATAGTATAGGAAGCAAGACTGAGATGGCAAGGACATGTGATGAGGATGGAAAAATAGAGGATGCTGAAGAAAATGTTAGAAATTGAGTATGTGGGAAAAGACTGCATAGGACGACAAGAAAGAGAGGCGAGGAGCAGATAACAGAGAGTGCTAAAGTGAGAGGAGAAGAATTGAATAAATTAAAGGAAGTATAAAGGAATATGGAGGGATTTTACTAAACTGACCTGGCCATAGGCTGGAAACAGTTGTTTATGATAATTATGATGATTATTAATACGCATTAAATGTCTAACAAGCACTAGTTTTCGCTTTTAAATAATATACCTAAATTTTGTAACTGATTACCAGTAACTGTTGTTTTATTAGCCTATCTTTATTAAAAAAAACTTTGAGTGTCCTCCAACAAAACAATCTGAAACAGATTGTCACACATCTCAACAGCTTTGCATATGAGCAGATCGCCAAACATCTCAACTACGTAGGAAATCTTTTGGTGGAGGATAATATTTTTAATCTTTTCACTGAGAAAAACACAACCAAGCTTAACTTAAACTTTCATGTGTGAATCAATAAAGATTTCATAAAAGATAACTCTCTAAAACCTTGCATCAAATAGCAATTAGGTGAGTTTTTAAAGATCTTTTTAAATGATTTAGAAATTTTTAACAATTTTTTTTGTTATAGGTCTAATCAAAAACTTTTAAATGTTGTGTGCCTTTTTATAATTGGAAATAAAAAAAAATCCTTCCCTCACCTTACACTTTGGATGAGATTTTTTTTTTATATACCGGTATGTTTGAAGCAAAAAAAGTGTTGCATTGCGTGGTTACCCCGAGCAATGCCAGGTAGGCCTACTTCTGCTAATCATATTATAAAATATTTTATGCACTTAAAAAATTGTATTTAATAATTATAATTTGTTAAAAATCATTTGTGTTATTAACTACAAACTAACCCAGTCTAATATAAACTTCCCTGTCTGAGAAAATTAAATGCTAATAAAAGTGTGGATGGGTGCATTAATTTATTTAGAGTCTAGTTAGAGTATTTTTATGTAGGTAAAGTTGTCATGGGCTGTGTCTTGATTAGTCTGTGCCCTACACCCTTGTGTACTTTTACTGCACACTTAAACATGTTTCTGACGCTCTATAGGGCTTAGAGTGCATAATACTTTTTGGACAGCAAATTACAGCTAGAGCTGCCTGGTGATTACTTCTGAGACTGCGTTTTCATGGAAACAATATTGAATTTTAAGTGTTTTGTCAATGTCAACATTCTGCTTAGTTAAATAACTACACACCATAACTTAAACAACTTTGCGCCAAAAACGCATGCATGCCAAATTATTTGAAAAGTATATCTACAGTACATATTATTTGCAACTAATATTAAATATATTTTATAATATATAATAATAGTTTTCCCTCATTAATTTACTTAGGGCCTATATCAATCAATTAGCCTATCCTCAACTTGTTTTACATGTCAACTTTAAAAGATTGAAAATACCGTTCTTTAAAATAGGGGTTTTCACACTTCAAAAATAAATTTAGCCAATTAATTTATCTATATTAACAAAGAACACAAGATTTTTGTTTTATTTTACAGTTTTTGTACTTTTAATTATATTTCCACACAATATAGGCCTATAATACTTTCATTTAATAAACGTTATTTTAACTCCAGTTTGAAAACTAGGGAACATTCAATGTGAACTAGGACACATACAATGTGCCCTAAAGTCAAGTGCGCTAACTGGGGTGTATCAGCACACTTGGAAGATAATTTGGATGCCATCAAAATTGACTTCCGGCCTAAAACGTCAACACTAATGCAACTTTCTAGTGCACTTGGCTCTAAGGGCCCTTAGACTGGGTGTACAATGTGGTAAGAAGTAGGTAGTAACTGACATGGCGTGAATAAGGTAGAAAAAAGGTATTTGCGTTGGCTCGAGATTCATTATTTTATAAATCAAGCAAAATAGTTTAACGGATTCCCCTTTTGTTTCTTAAATGTAATTTAAAACATTCTTTCATAGTGTTATTTTCATGAAACTATTTTTTCAGATATAAATTGTTTGCGTACTAGAGTCAAATTGAGAGTTGGAGAAATAGTAGAATGGACGTTATCTTACCATTTAATGCATCAAAAAGCAACTGAGACATGTTGAAAAATAATATCCGTCTTGATCTCCGAGACGTGAATTAGGTACTACTAGTTAATTATTCTGTATTCACAAATTTTAATCAAATATTACGCTTGAGTGACACATATTTAAAATAGGTAAACAAAGAAGTATTCACTACAAGTTAATCATTTTAGTTATTAAATGCAGTCTTCATCAAATATTGACATCATTATCAAAAATTTAGAATATATAGAATATCATAATAATATCAAAACAAAGCAAGTTCATTCCATATATATACACAACAGGTGAGCCATCTTTTACAAGAAAAATTAAAGTCATAATATAAAACAAAATGTTTCAAATATAAATGTAAAACTAAAATAAAACCTTTCACATTTTCTATTCTAAATTATTGATTAGTTACAGAAAAAGTAAATAAAATGTATGTAGCTATTTGTCTGTTTTGTAAGTTATACACTTAATTTAATGCTAGTTCACTAAATTTATGCTGGTTTGAGTTTAGTTATAACACTATTAATTATTTGAGATTTTAGTACGGATGCTATGTTTTATTGTCTTCAATGATTTTGAGAATCTTTTCATTTAATACAAACATATTTGCCACTCTATAGTGTTTTTATGTTGGTGTCATTTTGTACAAAGGCTAGTAATGCTAATTTATGTGAATACTAGTGGATCGTTGTGTTGTGAATTAATGGCTACAGGTAAAAACGTTTTAAAACATGAAAGCTATTTATTAATAACACATAACAACATTAAACAATTAATATAGCATGGCATTGTTGGATAAAACTCAGAATACACAAAACCATAATTTTATCAGTTGTTTTCTATGGGTATGAAATATGAAATAAAATATAACAGGCTATGGGGGACAGGTCTTTCAGCGTGAATGGGAGTATCTAATAGAACCACATTCAAGGTATTGAATGGCAAAACCAATGGGGAAAAAACCACTGGTAAAGCCCAAACGTAGGTGGGAGGATAACATTAGAATGGACATGTACGAGATAGGGTTTAAGATAGACTGTAAAGAATTAGCTCAAGATAGGGATAGGTGGCGTACTTTTGTGGGTAGGTGCGGTAATGAACTTTCTAGTTTCTAGTGCTATAGAGTAGGTAAGTATTGTTGTGGTTACCAAACTCTTATTGTTTATTCTCCATGGCAACCAAATAAATTACAAATTTATTCCAACACCCTTCCTATATGAAATGTGAGCCCATGCCCTTTAGCACACTTCAAAAGAACATCTTTGTCTACAGTCTTGGTGAGTGAGTCAGCTAAAATGGATTGTTATGGCAAGTATTTTAGGGATAAGCTGTCCGTTCCGTTTCTTATACTTTACAAAATGATAGTGAACATCAATATGCTTGGTGCGTGCTTGATATACGCCATTCAAAGCCAAATCTAATACACTTTGAACTATATCTAGTAAAGTTTGTTCTGTCCTGTCGTAAAGTTCCTCGGAGCCATAAATCCTCTTGTGCAGCTGCATACATAGCCATGTAATTTCATTCTGTCGTTGAAAGTGCAAGGATGGGTTGCCTTTGTGGGTTCCACAAGGTCAGCGGGATATTTATATTTTCTTAAAAATATATATAACTCATTACAAATAGTTTCTTATCCGGGTCACCATACCAATCTGCATTACAGTATCCCACACAGTCCGAGGTTCCTAGAACTGTTTTGTCATTGAACTCAAGTTTCCTATCGATGGTCCCCTTCAAGTATATGAATATGCGTTTCACTGCAGCCCAGTGTTCTGAGTCTGGATTATGGTTGAATCGACTCAAGTCCAGCCTGGATATCTGCGCAGTCAACGGCAAACTCCCGACGGCTTCCTTATAGGCTATAGCTCAGTGGCGGCTCGTGTATAGGCACGGTGTAACTGCAGCACCCCTATTTCCGCTTGATATAATCAATAAAATTTATTATAATGCGTCCTTTTTTCTTTAATTCTTTCTTTAATTTTGTAATACAACATTATATTCCTTAAGCTTAATGCCAGTACTTTAGTAGCCATCCCCCAGTTTATGCAAAAAGATACAAAATTTTGTATGGAACTGTGCGCTTCACAGTACAAGCGACGTGGTGTTTGACTGTTGTGCGCATGCGCACATAGGAGGGGGTGGGGAGGAAGGCAGAACTGCCAGGTAGAGAGAGCACTGTTGCTCTCGCAGTGCCGGCTCTGGCATGATGGTGAAAGGAATTTTTTTTACTCAGCGTGTGTTGTGCTTAAAAACCATGTACAACATTCTTGAATGTGATAAAGTGTAGAAGAGTGTAGAATTAAATTATTATTCTGCTTTCAGCTATTCTATTTGATTATATTTTTTCTGTTTTTTTATTTAACAGAAAGACTAAATGCGCTCGCAGTACTTTCAATGGAGAAAAATTTCCTCAATTGGCATTCAGAGATCAAGGAGAAATTTAATTAATTTTTTGCGCAAATTAAAACAAGAAGAATGGATTTCATTTTTAAATAAATAGATCAAGCTTGAATTGTAACAATTTAAGTTAAAGTAAGTAAAATATGTTTGTTTGTTTTTTGTTAAGATTTTATCAAGCTCCTGAATAGATTTTCTTTTTATACATGTTTTTTTTCCTTTCACACAATTTTAAAACAAAGGCTAGAAAATTTCTGGAGAAGCACCCCACTAATTTTAGCTACGAGCCGCCACTGATATAGGTCCCATATTCTTGACGGGTTGGTGATTGTTCTTTGGGTAGTATTTCACCTGTGGCCAGAAGAGTTACAACTGGATTGGATTTCTGCATATTGAATTGTTTCAAGATTTTATCAATATACTATAAGTGTGGATCAAACCCAATTTTTCATTTGGATGGTCTCTTTTTATTTGGAATTCCAGAATAAACCTGACCTCGCTAATTTCCTCCATTTAAAAATATTTCATTAGCTAACTGTTAATATCTTATTTGGTTCTTATATTACTTGAAAACAAGATCCAGTCATAAACATAAACGGTCAAAATTGGAATTAATTTTCCCTTGATTCTGTAATACATACACGAGCCAACTTGAAACCTGCTTCAGACAGATTTTCTTAAGGCATGCATCCAACATGTTACATACTCGGTTCACCTGTTTCAGACCATACAGTGATTTCCTTCGGTGGCACACTTTATTGGATTCACGAAAATGTTCTGGTTGGATCATATATATCTCTTCAGCAAGATTACCTTGCAAAACGCCGTTATCACATAAAGTTGTTTGGTGTCTAAATCGTACTCTGCCACCAGAACAAGTAGGTACGGAATTGAACTGTAACGAGCGTATAAACTGAATGGGTTGTAGTGCTAAGAAAAAACCTGTAATGTATAATCCATTCGCGACCTAAGTTTACCTGGATGACAGCTCAAAATGTTACTAGAAGTAATGCCTAATATATCACTACGCCAACAGCTGACATCTATCACTTTGGATCACTGTAATGAAAACAGATGATAATATATTAATGTGGTAGCTAACCACAGTGATTTAGGCCAATATTATTTATATATTTATTTGAGGACGGACACAAAGTTTATTTATCGTTTTATTCCACTTAAAAAAAATTCACGCCACTTTCACAAAAACTTCTAACGAACATAGCTTCAAAATGGCGACTGACGAATTTAAACCATATGGTTGAACATGACGGTAAACAAGTTTTTTACAATGATGCAGACACTCAGTTGATGAAAATATTTTATTCAGTTAAATATTTCAAAATAATATAAAATAATCATAAAATCATTTATTGTGTGTAAAAAAAATGACAACAATTATCTCTTTTCCAAGTAAATACGATGCTTGTATTAAAAGATATTGATGTGTGCACTATATTACACAAAATCAGTAACGTTCCAAAACGAAGAATAAGTACTTTTAATTATGTTTAAAATATTGTTTCGAATTGGATAAAAAGAAATTATTAAAAAAAATGAAATAGTATGAGAAAACTTAAGTTTACGTTATTTTAAATGTAATATATAACAGATATTTAAAGATCTTTACATTTATAACAAAACTGTGATCTTTTACAAGTGTTGGCAACCCAAAACCTAAACATATGATTTTCGAACTGTCATCCTGGTAAAAACCTATCGTGAACGGACTTTGCTGCTGGTGACTACTGTTGATGAGGTTTAACATGGAACTGTTATTTTCAAGTAGTGGAAAAATAGCATGTAAGCATGCGCGGGCCTCTTCAAGGACAAGCCGTCAATATCAGTAACACAGGGGGGTAGTGAGCAGCCGTGTGGTGCTTACTGTCTTTTTTTTTAAACATTTATTCTATGAAAAAGGGATAGCAAACAAATTGATCCCCAACTTTCCACCTGACAGTGTACTAGTTATTGACGACGCGCCCTACCACAACGTTCAATTAGACTCACCACTGACATCTTAGCGTAAAATAGTCATAATGAATTGATTTAAACAACACAATGTTCTTTTCAGTAATACTATGCTCAGACCAGAATTATAATCACTATTCGACTGCACAAACCACGATTTAAGACATATAGGATGGATACATTATTAGCAAAGTACGGAACTTCTGTTCCGCGTCTACCCCTATACCATCCCGATCTCAAACCTATAGAATTGATGTAGACACTGGTAAAAAACAATATTTCTAAAAAGAACGTTATATTCAATGTAAACTCCGCTATGAGCCTAGTGGAGGAAACATTTCACTCTATAACGAAAGGGGAATGATTAGCATGTGATGCAGACCACAAAGAACACTTGAAATCGAATCAAAGAATTGATGAGGTATCCGATGGTATTATCATCAACATGGAAGATGATTCGTCAGATGATAGCTCCAGCGAAAACATTTCGGGTGATGATTGCGATAATATGATTGGCGTGGAAGTTTTTGAAGATATGTAGGATAAGTAGTAGATGTTTGTGTCTGTAATAGTAGCAGCGGAGAATGTCTCATACCTATGATAGAGAGAAAGAAACATTATTTTTATATCCCCTCCATATTCCTCCCTCTCATCCCTTCCACCCCTATCTGCCTGATCGAGTTCTATGTAAAACCTCAACATTAGTGCGTCTCTTCAAAATCTATTCCCTCTATGATAAGACGGGGGGTATGTGTTAAGCGATTTCTCTAGACGCGTCACGTTTTGTCTTGAATACCCACTTACAAATTGTTTAATGTTGTGATGAATTATTAATAAATAGCGTTTATGTCTTATTTTTTTTACCTGTAAACTAATAATTTACAACAGGTTATGGGCTCAGTGTATCCTCAAAGCGATTAAAATAGTGTTTATTTATTCTACGTGATACCGTAGTCTATAAACATTCTTCGAAATGTCTAGTCAGCTACCATTGATTTAAAAACTGGGTGGCAGGGAAAACAGCTAGGACACATAGAAGTTTGCTGGGCAAAAAGGTGTAAATGCTCGGTCTAAAATAATTCTCGTTAGAATCACTAAATTATGGGTATGCGCATTCAACAAAACCGATAAGGAAGCTTGGAATAAACTAGCTTGTGCTTTTCAAGACACGGGATTAACAATACGTGTAGGCCTTTTATGTATACTTAGTACCACAAAATTGGAGTATAGCTCATCAGTAGAGGATCATGTTAATAAAGTCATAATAACCGCCCATAAGTTATTTAATATTGGCAACTGTAAGTGATGAATGGGTAGGAACGATTTTGATTACAGAGTTTACCGATGAATACACCAAATCCATGCTCTGGATATCGAGAGTTCTGGAACAGCAGTTACAGCTGATTCAATCAACACTAAACTTTTGCAAGGCATATCAATTGTAAAGAGCACTAACGTATTGAAAACTCATTCTATGTATGATCCCGGTGGTACCGGGAAAGGTTTCGGATGTGAAGGAGGGGATAATGGACCACAACCCAGAACTATTTGATCAAAAGTAATACTTATAAAATCATGGAGCCACGGTATTATCAGTGCAATAAGCGTGGGCATTATGCAAATTACTGCACAAATGAGAAATATTACAAACAAAATAAGGCTTTGTTAACATCTTTTTCCGTTCATACAGCATCAACAAAAAATTATTCTAGGTATTTATTTATACGCTATGGTTAGACAAGATTTTCCAAATAACGTTTGATTACTATTAAGAGAGAACGATGCAATTTGTAAATTTGGGTTTCACCAAACACACAAAAGAAAGAGTCAGTGTGGTGAGTACAGATATAAAAGTCAAACCACTTTTCCAATCACTTGGCTTCTGAAAGAATTAGTGCTAATAAATTAATTAATTCATTATTTTCACTAGGTACGTCAACATTATCAACTAATTCTGGGGTAACCGTTAATAGCACACATATGTTTTAAACATTTTTGTATCATGATTTCTCAGAG
Source organism: Timema monikensis (assembly GCA_902151445.1). Classification (NCBI taxonomy): domain Eukaryota; kingdom Metazoa; phylum Arthropoda; class Insecta; order Phasmatodea; family Timematidae; genus Timema; species Timema monikensis. The sequence continues at coordinate 189,047 of CABFVZ010001122.1, forward strand.
GTATGCATTTACTCTGCGTAGCATTGAAAATTATCTTTCAGCTGTTGCAGATGTAGTAGGGACCATCAATAATAATCCTAGGAGGACACACGACTCTGCAAATAGGTTCTTTGTTTCAAGGTACATTTCTTTGAATTTATTTACAAAGTATTCAACATTGTTTGGTTTTTGAATTGAGTGCCCTATAAATTCCTTTTCTCTTCTAAGCTTTGTCTCATAAATTTCAAATTCAGATATAGTATTTAAGATGTGTTCATCCCATGATGCTGGAGCTATCAGCGTACTCTTTTCCAACTAAAAGGGTTTTTCAAATTCAGGCTGTTCAAAACTATATTTTATTTCATTCATAATTTTGTCTAGAAACTCATAATAAATTTTTCTCTAGTACGTTTTAGCTGATTAAAGCCAAAGGCTGCGACAAACTACTTATATTTTTTCATTTTTATTTTTCATTGCTTTACTTTTAACATTTATTTAACTTCAAAAAGACTTTGATATATTTTGGTATTGAGTTATGATCCCCCCAAAAATAAGAAATGCAAATTTTGAAAAAAAAATTTAAAAAAATCTAATGGTGTTCAATGTTACTTTTGTGGTCGCGAGAATCATAAGTACATTTTTAAACAATTTGTACAAGATAATTTCCCCACCCCACGCACACTGAAAGAAAACAGGGGGGCCATGCACCCATCCTCCCAAGTTATATGATGTGTTAGAGTCATCATTTTGGTGCAGGCCTACATGATGTTTGATCTTTACTCGTAATTGTTATCGAGCATAAAGCCAAAATTATAAATTACTTATTATATTATAATTAATCTAATAATATATGATTGGGTTAACTAATTGTTTAAGAACGTGCACACATATTTGCATGGATGGAGGAGGGGAAACCCATTTGTTTTTAATGATTTGGATAAAACTTCTTTATTTCGACTTGCCAGAATTCAAACACTAACCTACTCATCGCAGGTGATTTTGTGCATTATCTCTTTAAAGTGCGTTTAATATAATATAGTAATAAATACAATAATATACAACTATTTACATAAACCAAACTTCAAACGTAAAACCATTGAATGTATTTAATTTAACTTCATATAACTTAATAATTTTCTTATATAAAAATGGTCAATGTCTCAAGCTGATAAAATCTGGCAACTGCGCGTTTCATTAGACCTGTACTGCAACCGGAATATAGAAGCAATTTGCAGAGGGTTTTTAATTACACGCCAAAACATAAACATTTTTGCTCAAAACGAAACAAACCACAAAACCACATTTGTATAATTATCTAAACGAGGCTTGGAGAAAGGAAGGAAGTGCTTTTATCTATTAAAAAAACTTTTTCATTCCTTTGAAATACATAGGATTTCTGATATTATAAATCAAAAGGCTTATATTTATTTACTAAAGTAGACATAGGGAGAGGTTAGTATTAAAACATGTAATATTTAACAAAACTACAAGTGGGCTGGAGGACATCTACATATTACTTTAAAAGTGTGAAACTTTCGTAATAGAGGCTTGAGATTTACAAAACAATTTTTTTATTTAAAAATGTCTATGTGTAGTCAAAAATTGAGATGTTGTATGGTATGGAGAAGTTGAAATAACACAACAGGTCGGGCGATTGTGCATACATAGAGTAGTGATTCCTGGGTTCCGCAGAACACTGCAGTTTCGCGAGAGTTTAAAAACGATTGATTTTGATTGGTCCACCCATAATTATTGAACAATATGTAAATGTTAAGAGAGATCGTTTATTCTAAGAATATGAAGAAAAGAGTGCCGGTAATAATGTTTGCAGTAATTAGTAAATAGAAAGACAGTAAATAATCCTGAAATATTTTATTCAAAAGTATAGCTTAATTAACATACTAACTTTTCTGGCTTGCACGTCTATTTTGTGACTCATCCTCTGTCGAATCTAATATGTGTCAGCTAGGTAGGGGTTCCCCAAGATTTTCAGAAATATTTAATTGTTCCTACAAACAAAAATGATTTGGAATCACTGATATAGAATATAAAAATCCTTCAATTCAAATACATTAGGGGGTTAGGGAGTACGAGCGTTAGTGACCCTCTCTTACCCCCTTGGTTGTGCCCCTGATTCACTGTCCTGGACAAATATTGATCCCTAAACTCCAAATTCATGTAAAACATGCTAATTAATGGCTACGGTTAACATTATATTAAAATAATAGGTTGTTAATAAATAATCACAAAACTTTTTACTAATGCAGTTTTAATATTGTACATGATTTATACTTTTAATAATAATAATAATAATAATAATAATAAGATATATTTTATTTCTTAGGATCAAGGCAAAATTGAACCAAATATATTGCTTATCTTTTTGAACAGCTTAAGATTTTACAAGCAATTAAATTTTAGTCTAAATAACGTACTGTATATACCTCATTCAATTAATAGTTTTTTAAAACATTCAATAGAAGTAAATCCTTTTTAAATTGAACAATTATTTATCACCATTGATTGCTTTAATATAACTGGATGGACACCTGAGGTTGAGATTTTCTTGCTGTCATTTGCACACCAGTGTGTAAGAGAAAGATAAATTTTCGGGTATCTCTTTCTCTCCTACACACATTCAAGGCATGGCATTTTGATAGTGTTTGCTAATTTGTATGAATATATGAAATACACCAATGTATGTGATAGTTAAATGAAATAAATGTGTTAATAAAAAGGTTTGAACAACATAACTAAGTTTGAAACTCGTGACGTGATTCTTTAAATAAGTTGGTATAAGCTAATTCATGCCATGATTTTGGAAGGTCTTATTTCGTACCAGAACTTTACCGTATGGTAGTAGTATTTTGGTAGGATAAAAGACGTTCCAGAAGAAACTTTCCCCTACGGTTCTAGAAGGTCGTTAGCCTGCCCAAATACTACTATACAGTAGGAAAATGGGACGAAATAAGGTCTTCAGTAACAGGCTTCCTACAAAATCAGGGTATAGTAATACTTCCTAAAAACCTATAATCTAAATGGTCGTTTTAACGTAAGACTATCACACACAGTTTGTCATTCAAACAAATATAATCATTGTTAGCTACTCTATTTCACTATAGTTATCGTTCTCTTAGAATAATAATATAGCTTACTTATCTTATTCTAAAACTAATATACACGCTAATAGTCAACTTTAAATATATTGTAGCCATAGCAGAATGTAAACAACATGGGTGATATTTTAATATATAAAATATTTTACTCTTATTGGTGGTACATTATTTCCTGTGGATCTGAATCATATATTCTTTAATGTAAATGTTTATTCCCCCAAGTGTAATATACTTCACTATTTTCAAATTTTAACACATTTATGCATCAGACACATGTTTTCGCACAATAAAATTGAAAGAATCCGTTAAGTCTGTCCCAAGGTCTAAGATATAGAATTGTCTCTTCACAATCAAGCAGACGACACACTTTAGCGCTATGTTTTGGTCCTTTGAGAGCAGCGTGTTTATTCTGTCCATCCAGTAAGTAGAGAGATCACTGTTTATCGCTCACTCGGTGAAGTCATTTCGACCAGAATTAAGTTAAAAAGCTACTATAACTGTTCCTGGCATTGTCTTGTTTGTTGTTATCATCTTATCAGCCAATATTATTGCTACTTGAAGATTTTTTTTCCTAGCATTATCATTATGATTTATTTTTTGTTCGTTACAATTAAACGCGCACTATTAATTTAATATTTGACATAAAACACAGTAAAGTCAAAAGGTTGTTTATTTTTAATGTTTGGAATCATTTTAGTATACAGATAATACAATTTTGAACGTTAGGATTGTGTGGGGCTATATCCAAAGTTGTAAATCATCCACCAGTATATCTTTATCTAAAAAGGTTTATACTAAATACAAGGATAAAAAATTGTTAACTTATTTGAAATAATGTTGAAACGTTTACTTTCATACTATTGCATTCATTTTATAGTAGGGCTTATTGAAACAGTATAGGCTAGTATGCTTTTAAATTGGAGTATTATAAAAGCCGTTTATGTATTTCATTTAAAAGGTTAATTTAAGGTCTCAACGTTTAGTTTATTTAGCCTACCGCTTATATTATACAGCTAGAAATGAAAATGCGTAATATCACATTGTATAATAGTTTAGAATGGTCCACCACAAGCCTAGAACAAACTGGTTGGATTCCAGAAAATGTTGGCGAAGATAAGTCTTTATTTGTTGGCTATATATTGTTTTGTTATGTTATACATTTGTTTAATATCAAAACATTGGGTGGATCTGTAACATTAATTAGTTTTTAGTCCATAAAGCTGTGAAATGATCTAATATGCATGTCTAGAAAGAGAACGTTAAATGCTTTGATAGAAAAATCCCAGAACAGTATTTATAGGTATTGTTTAGTAGTAGCTACAATTTAAACCACTGTACAATTCTTCTGTGCACACCACTACTTTATATAGCCTTCTAGAACTCAACTTGATTATTAATTGATGTCAGATATACATCCTATTCTTTTGCATATTTTACAAGTAAATTCTATTTATGATTTAACCCTGTAAAATACTATTTTCTTAATTTCGCCTTTTACATAGACAAAATAATACCCACTTCTATAAAGACAATACGTTCAAACACTATAGTTAAATATGGCAGAGATAATTTAAGTTCCTAAAACGCTAACCTGCAATCAGATTAACTTTTACATATTATTATGAACTAAGTAAATTAGTATTCAAATATATTTCTATTTACAATTAATGTATTAACAATGTTAGCAGAGTGTGTGCTTGTGGTTTTTTTTTACATTAGCTCTCTTTTATCATGAAAAATACTATTATAAAAATATATAAATAAAAGTTTTCAATGTTTTATTTACTCTTGCATTGTAAGCGAAAGTAAAATTTGAGACGCACAGAAAAAAAAAGAATTTCAACTAAGAACATTAAAAAAATATATAAAAATATGTGGTTCACTATAAAAAATATATTTAAAAATATTTTTATTCTGTGAATCGAGATTTAAAATAAATAAATAATAAAACTTAAATGAATGTAAGAACTGTGGTTTATATATATACACACCATATTTTTAATAACATTTTATTTATTTAAGTTAGGAGATCATCATCTTTAAATTGAAAAATGACACCTGGACACAGGAATCGAACCAGATAACTTTGGTTTAGTAGGCCAAATGTCTAACTACAGAGCTATCTAGTATTCTTCCCACCAGAAGGGTCATTCTAGTGATTCTTCCCTTATATTTTAAAGCAGAGTCTGTGATGGACGTATGGAAATCGTCAGATACGTCAGCGTGATCAATTATTAAGATCACAAGCTATCAAATAACGCAGCCATCTTTGACTCGGGAGGGTTTGTGTTGTCAATAGTTCAATGACAATTGTACTAATGCGCATATCATGATGGATTAGATAGCAAAGCTATCATAGCTGTTGCTAGTTTCGATTATAGCCGCCTCTAAATATCATATTCTTGATGGATAGCTCAGTAGGTAGTGCATTTATGTACTAAGCCAAAGGTCCCAAGCTCGATCTCCATGTACAGTTATCATTTTTCAATTTAAAGAATCTGATACTTAGTTGTGGCTATAACCGTACCTAACAAATATAAAAGCGTGTTCATTTAATCTGTTAGTAAGGAGAGCTTAATAATATAAGAGTATAGTTATGAGTAAGATTCTGGTAATCTATATCCTGTTGCCATGAAAATAAGTTACTATTCACATCCAAATGTGGAGCAACTAAACTGCATTATAATAGATTGTAAAGCATCTCAGAAACTTATTTATTTTACTTATAATTTATTAATTCTTTTTATATAAAATATATTACTTATTAGTCTATTTGTTTATATTAAACTTTCCTAATGTTTAAATTTCCACTTAATGTGGGGCTAGTTTTATAGAATAACAACGCAATAAATTTCAAACAAATTTACCTAAGCCTAGTATTTTTTTTAATTTTTGAAAGACTGTATGGATCAGTTTACCGTTATTTTTATATTTCCTAGAATATTTTTAACAAATATATATGCATATATTTTTAACATTACTTTAAATATCTATATACTGTACATATAAATGTTTACTTTGATTAATTTTTAAATAGCTCCTACCTTTATTTATCTATTTTCTTTGAATATTTTACTAGTATAATTATACTTATCTATTTATTAAACATATTTTAAAGATTTTTTCGAGTTTAATAACATATTCCAAACTGTATTTGAAGTATCACGTATTTTAGTACAGCCTTGAATTTTTTCCATATTCTACATTTATGTTCGGTAAAGAGTAGACTATGTTTGATAAGTTCTCTATGCACCTATGTTGATGACCTAAATTCCTCCCACCATTATTAACACCTGTAGGGATGTACCAACTTTCCCTCTGCCCACCAGAATAACTTGTAGGGATGTACCAACTTCTGCTCTCCTCACCAGTATAACCTGTAGGGATGTACTAACTTCCCCTCTTCTCACCAGTATAACTTGTAGGAATGTACCAACTTACCCTCTCCCCACCAGTATAACCTGTAGGGATGTACCAACTTCCCCTCTCCTCACCAGTATAACCTGTAGGAATGTATCAACTTCCCCTCTCCCCACCAGTATAACCTGTAGGAATGTACCAACTTCCCCTCTGCCCACCAGTATAACCTGTAGGGTTGTACCAACTTCCCCTCTGCCCACCAGTATAACTTGTAGGGTTGTACCAACTTCCCCTCTGCCCACCAGTATAACCTGTAGGGTTGTACCAACTTCCCCTCTGCCCACCAGTATAACCTGTAGGGTTGTACCAACTTCCCCTCTGCCCACCAGTATAACCTGTAGGGATGTACCAACTTCCCCTCTGCCCACCAGTATAACCTGTAGGGATGTACCAACTTCCCCTCTCCCCACCAGTATAACCTGTAGGGTTGTACCAACTTCCCCTCTGCCCACCAGTATAACCTGTAGGGATGTACCAACTTCCCCTCTCCCCACCAGTATAACCTGTAGGGATTTACCATCATCTCTTTGCGACATAAATGATTCATGACTAAAAATTGGGTTTTCTCTTCTACCACACATTGACTTTCCAATTTCAAATACCCAACACTACAATTCTTAATCTAATTTCAGTCAATCATAAGTGAGAATAATCTTAGTGAGACAGTATCTGATTTGTTGAAATGAGCAAAGTTGTTTGAAACAAGAAATAATCTTACCTGGGCGAAATGAAAAGGCTAATTCAAGTTTCCCTAAAAGAACGTTAGAACTACCTTCACTGCTCCTTATAAGCGGCAGTTGCTGCAAACTTACTAAAAAAATATTTCTTGTTGCGTTCGTTTCTTGTGGTACAGTGACTCCTTCGGAGATTCTTCTTCACCGATCGTTTCACACCTCTCCACACAGCAGCAAAACACGTAGTCGAGGTTGATGACGTATAGCATGAAGGGTTTAATCCACACCTCAATACAGCACAGCACGATGTACACGACTAACGAAAGGAACTTGTTGTCAGTCAGGGCGGTCATCAGGTCTGTATACACGAAGGCTAAGCTGCACACAACCAGCGGAACTTGGCACAAGAAAATGGCGACTAATAAAAGCGCTGTACCATTCGACAGGCTCTTCTGTTTAATAAGATCCTCGTTGTAAAGGAGCTTATGTTTTCGAAGAACTGATTTCTTTAGAAAGTAAAAGGTTACGACGATAAGTAGGGGAATAGTGACGTACTCCAAGAAGACCAATAGTGTTCTTAGAGGTTTCTTCCTGATGTCCCACTCGCAGTTCTCCCCGATGATGGTGGGTGGGTACGCTAAGATGGTAGGTAAGGCCCAGGACAGAAGAATGGCGGCGATCGTCCAAAGATTGGAACGGAAGCGTGTCTTGTGTTGGTGTCCGTTTAGGAGCCTTCTGGTCGCCCAGTAGTGATACACGGCTAGTATCACCATGGTGTAGACCGACACTCCTGTCGTGCCTGCCAGCAAGGCGTTGTATACCTCACAAGGGATGGCCGATTTGGGAGACAGTTTCACCACGAAGAACAGGAAGATGATGATTATAAGGGTGGTTGTCTTGACCATGTCACTGATGGCGATGTTGAGGACTAGCGTGTTGTAGGCCGTGCGCAGGTGGGGGAACCGGCAGAATCTCACCAGTATGTTAAAGTTGCTGAGGTATGAGATGACGCAACTGCAAAACACGAACCCCAGCAGAAACAGATACGTGATCAAGATTAGGTCGTCCTCTTCCTCCATATCAGCGGCAGTGTCCTGTAAGGATGAGAGCAAAGGTGTGTGACTAGTTCAAGGCTGTACCTTGATATTAAGTTTGGAGATGGTTGGGGTTACCTTAGCCTACCTGCGGTGGCAAATGGGTAGCTCCTCAACATTAAATATCATTACAATATAGTATTTTAATTAAACCCCTTTTGAAGTGATTTGAAATGTTTTAAATCTTATATAGGATATTAGATGATATTAACTTTATGAGATTCCCACCAATCTTTTACTTTAGGTATTAGGGAATAATACAAAAACTACATTATTAATTTTAAAAATGGGAATAAATTGAA
>CABFVZ010001122.1:209211-220005 GCA_902151445.1 Timema monikensis
TGGAAGAGGGGCGAGGGGAAATTTCACTGACCAACCAAGCGGGGTCCATTGATTTTTCCCGCGGAAAAATTTGAAAATTTAAGTACTCCAAAATGCAAATGCATCAAAATAAATAAATAATATCCAAAATAATTTAAAATTTATAAAAAATGGTCATGATTTTGTAATTATTGTGACTATTAAGTTTTTATGAACACATTTTTATTCATGCATACTGCTAGAATATTTAAACATGCAAGTTTCAATAAATTGTATTTTGGAAATTTGATTTAAAAAATTATTTTATGAGCTAAAATCTGAAAATTCAAATAAGAAACTTGAACTAACTCTTAACTCACAAAATCACTTTTGTAATTATTCACTTTAGTCTTATGTTAATTTTCCTTGGCTTCATAGAAAGTTCATGGAGATTTCCATCCTCCCCATGTGGAAATATCATATCTGGCCAGAACTGGTCCATATCTGGGCCAGATATGCCCATAACTAGGCCAGATCTGGGGCAAATCTGGCATTCCCAGATCTGGCCAGTTCCGTCCTTTTCCCCCATGGTCTGTAACTGTTACCTCTGTTTGTATTTACATGAAGCTCATAAATCATTTGTAATTTGTAGGGTTCCTTATGTATCAATCATCTCAACAGCTTTAGGGAAGAAAAAGCTGAAGGTGGGTAGCGAGGTCTGGCGGGGGGAGGGGGTGTTCAACCCTTGGCTGCACAAGTGTACAGTAACCCCATGGCTTTTTTGTTGCTGACTGACAGCTGATGGCTTTGAAAAGTTACCAGATCAAATTATATATCCATACGCTGAGCCATATGATCTGCAAAAACATGTGTTTAGCAGCTGTCAGAAGTCAGCTGTGAACTGTCAGTCAGCACCAAAGAAGCCATGAGGTTGCTATATATATATATGTAAAAAAAATCCTCTTTACAACACTTCCTAGACTCCAGATCCATTCATTCCTTCACTACTTAAAAAGCGCTTTAATGAGATCGTCACTAGCCTAGGTTAGAAGGCATAATACTGTGAACCCCCACAATGAGGACATTAAGAGCCTCCAAAGACTTCAAAATCATGAGTACACTCAATTTATTTTGAAAGGCACCAGGTGGCAGGCTGACCATTACTGATTACAATATGGGTCCTCTTTTATACATTAAACCATAATTGAACTATTCAAGGTAAGCTTGCTGCTACCTTAGAAAATAAATGAAAAAATCTCTCTACCAAAATTCTACTAAAATTGTAAAAGTGTCACAATTTTAAATCAAGGATAGTAATGGAACACTTAGTAATATTAGGTACAGTGTAGACAAAATGTTATGTAAAATTATATTACAATAAATTTTGACAAAATTTGGTACTTTCACACTGAAAACAACTCTTCCAATGCGATCTTACTATAACTTTTAACTATCTTATTCTTACCTAACTTATTCTTCACTTAACCCAACAAAGAAAGTAATTATATATTCTCAATAAAAGAGACTGTTAAATGTTTTGATATACAGAAATATTAAAAAAACAATAGAATACTTTTAAATATGTTAAGGTTTCACAGTTTGCAATCAAACAAGAATGGTTTTTCCTTTTGTGTTAAATTTAATATTTTAGAATAAACATAAAATGCTGGCCATAAAATGTAACCGAGGCTTCACAGTGGGATTCATAGACGTAAAAGCTGGTAGTATTTTTTTTAAATCGGTATTGGAGAGCTTACTTAACCTGCAAACTTGGGTGAGCTATTCAAATAACTCTTTAGTTTCCTCATGTCAGAAAGTAAAGACTCTTTCTTCCGATATAGAGGTCCAGGGTTCACTCACTACCTGTAAACGGCTTAGTGTGGGATTGTAGGAAAGGCGAGAAAAGGTAATTATTTTGTACAGTTTTTATAGCAAAGCTTTTTTTTTGCCATTCATAGTCGGATTAAGTACACCTCAAGTGTGGCGCTACACTAAATACATGACACCTACCTAGACATTAATAGAATGGGCCAGTTTCATATGTGAAAGTGGCCCATTATATTTCAGTTTAGTGTAGTCTTATATTTAGTATAGCACTGCACTTTAGGCGTACTAAGTCTGACTATGAAATTGGCCCTATGCTTCTATTGGAGCACTATTTGATTTATTTGGACCAAAACACTGTTTTGATATAAAAACTACAAAAACACTACCCTTTTCTTGCATCCCTTACACCCCCTTGTCTTTAATAAAATCAGCGCGAAACTGGTTTCACACCTTTTCTACCGACTGTTAAACTAAAGTTCTGGGGCGTGTGTTTTGTGTTTATCTTAAAAGTGAGTTAGGCTAAGCAGCTAGTTAATAGCTTGTGAAGACATTGAGTTTGTTAATGAAACAATCTCCTTGGAGGGTTGCGATAATCGTGGCCTTGAAACATTTGCGAACCTGGAGGCGACATTACCTGAGGGACAAGGTCATCCAGCCACAAAGGTCATTGGGATACGGGACAATGATTTGTGCTACCGCAACCAGAGGGAGTGGTCGGCTCAGACATTCAGCAGAGAATTAATTATACATACAGTAGCCTCATGGCTTCTTTGGTGCTGACTGACAGCTCACAGCTGACAGTTGACGGCTTTGAAAAGTTACCAGACCAAATTATGTATCCCTACGCCGAACCATATGATCTGCAAAAACTTGTGTTTAGAAGCTGTCACTTCTGACAGTCAAAATTTAGGTGTATACCTAAATGATTACTGTCAGGAGTCAGCTGTTAACTGTCAGCACCAAAGAAGCCATGGGGCTACTGTACCTTTATGCGTCATACAAATGGACTATGTTTTCGTACGTTTTACATTTTCACCACGCCTCATTACCCGTTCGAACTATACACACATGATATATTCATTTTTTTTACAGCCATTACTGTTTCCTGGCTCAGTTTTTTATTCAAGCCATATTTTTTCCATTACAGATTCGCTAGGCCTATAGTAGTTTCAACATAATAATAATAATAGTAATAATAATAATAATAAATATTATTATTATATACATACATATATTACGCTAATAGAGCATGACGGACAAAGAAGTTAGAATATACAAGAAAAGTAGATATCCTTATTTACGTGGAGGAATATTGGAAAAATATTCAGGAAATATATATATTTTTTCATTTATTTGCGGTATTTAACATGCACTTTCTGAACCTTCTATGGAGGTTGTGTTACAGATTTTAATCGTCCAGAAAAAAAAGTAGACCCAGACTGGGATTGAACCCACAAAGATTGGGTTCTGAGGCGATCACTTTTACCCGGGATTCGAATTCCAATCTCTTTTTCTTTAAGCATTCGAGTTGATTGAAAGATTGACTCCTGAGACTATTTGATCCAAGAAACGTGTTTTTTTCACACTTAATTCATTATAGAAACATGTGTTTAAATAACGTTGGCAGCAATCATGAAATAACAAACGGTGTAGCCCCTACAAAATACACAAATGCACATTCACACGAACATTGTTTTGATCTTATTTTTGTGAATAGTTGATGGAACTAATTGAAATTAAATTATTTTCAAAAAATGTTTAGTGTGTATGAGTATATAGGCTTCATGTACATTTAAAATAATTCCGAATATTTTTAACGCTATGAATATATAAACCCTATCTATAAAATATATCTTATTAAAAAGACTATCAAAACTTGTGAATGTGTGGAATGCCAGGCCTCCACAGTGGTTCGGATTCCACGTTAAGCTGTAGGTCCTCCATTTCATCTCACAATCACCCTACCATTACACATTAGCGTAAGTGCGTATAACCAAGAACGGTTAGTAAGACGCGGTGCTAATAATAATAATAATTCCCTTAATACTAATTTTTCATTCAAGACTTGAATCTCTACTGCGAATGCGTCTCTTTTTAGAGGTCGTTGACTACAGCTATAACCTGTGCTACCATCAAATTAGACACAGCTTTCCATGATAGTTATTATTAGAGATATTTAACAACGTGCACTTTCTAAATCTACTGATAATATCAGTACACAACCTATACACTAACTTATATTTAAAACAGAACCAACTCACAGTCCTCGAGGCCATCAATATTAATGACTATGAAAGGGGAAGCCCCAATGTCACTAATGATAATTTTTTTTCTGTCATACCAGGAACTGAACCTGATACTCTGAGCGTTGTATGCAAACACTTTTTTTTAACACCACGTCTTACTACCTATTCGGGTTATACGCTTATGTACTAATTACGCTAGAGGTTTTATAGATTAAGAAGGATATAGATTTAGAGGAAGTGTTCCCACATTAGCGTGGAGGGAGAGTGGAAAGCAATTTTGGAAGAAAAAAAGTTTCACTAAACCCAACCGAGATTCATGCCAAAATCTCCCAGTCATCGGCAGTCTAGTCTACTGTGAGAGACCCACTTTGGTGGCCGCGTGGTCTAACGCGCTACTATCGTGTTGGACTAAACTGCCGAAGACGGGAAGATCGGGGTTCGATCCCACTCGGGTGAAGTGAGGGTGGCTTTACTAAATTGTTTTTCACTCTCCTTCCATGAAAATGCGGGGTGCATTTCTTATAAATTAAATACTTCCTAATCCCTAACCTACTAACGTAATTAGTACATAAGCGTATAACTCAAACAATTATTGAGACTAGGTGCTTTTTTTAAAAAAAGCGAGATTAATGCGTTAGATCACGCGTCTACCGAAGCGAGTTTCCATGATAGTTGCTTGTTTTGTAAGGCAGTTATTCGTTCACAAGATAATAGTTCACTTCTACTGAATTCCGTACTGAATAAAGTACGGAAACATCATCAGTGTGTGTGCGGGACATTATAGAACGTGCCAAGTAACTTATGATCCGAATTATTAACTTAGTCGACAGCACATATGCCTTGTTTGAGACGGGATCCTTGTTCGTTGGGCTTCCATCAACTTACCACAGGTCTATTGTTCACATTTCACTAATTATATATACATAGACTCACCACGCTCACTACGTACTCCATAGTCGTGGAATCCATGCGTCTCGTGTCATCGCAAAGAGCTACAGCGATGAATGTGGAACTAACTAACCTAAACAAGCCTAACCTAATCTAACCTCCAATAAGGAGTTATTCGAGTTTTCAGACTATGGGCCAGTTTCATAGTCGGTATTGAATACACACTACACTAAATGCAGAATGACACCCACCTAGATCGTGCGAATTTGGACCATCCTATTCGAGGCTGGGTAGGTGTCGCCTTATGTTTAGTTTTGCACCGCACTTGAGGCGTGCTGGGTCTGACTGTGAAACTGGCAGATATGTCTTCGACAGATTATGTTGACGTTAGTGCGGTTGCGCTGACTCTAAATTAACTTCTTCATCCTTACCCTATAGATTAATTCGTTAAGGTACTAGAATAGTAGATAATAAACTCCTAAGTGCCAGAAGCCAATGGCGTTTATAAAGTTAGGAGCTGTTCAGCGGTAAAAGGATAAACCGGAAAAGAGGAAAATAAAAATGTCAATACAGTTTGTGTTGTGACCTCCCTTTTAAATTAGATTAATCAATTCACAAAGATACATTCTACAGTCCATTCGCCATAGGAGTGATGGTAACTGACAGCAGAAGATTTATATTGCAAATACTGGTTGAACGTCACTCGTGTGGAAACTATTTTCACTCAAAAGTGTTATTAAACGCTAATAATGATAATAATAATAATAATAATAATAATAATTCCCTTAGAAATAATTGTTTTCGTAGGCTAGTGAAAGAACAAAATAATATTAATCAAACTATTATGATTTTTGTAGGGTTATGGCAACAAGAAATATTACATAGGGCTACATGAAATAATCAATTAAAATAATTAAATTCACACTTTTAGCTTGTTGTAACTGGCCTCTTAACATCAATAAATGTAATGGTTTCAAAATAGAAGTTTTCATTTTGTAAAGACAAGCACATGAACACAGCCGAACATGATTTTATGACTTCATCAACAGGAATTTTTCTGTTAGTACGCCATCTTAATTCATGAAAAGAACGCAGCCTTTCTAGAATCTCTCCTTTGTAAAGCATTTTTAAATGAATTACAGACGCCGCTTGAAAAAAACCCATCCAAATGGTTATCCTCGTAATGTATTACTTCAATAATATAAAAATTCTCAATAGAAAGAAAAAATTAAAATCTAATTGTTTGTTGTGAAAGTTTTGACAGCCGAAAGTGAGAGCAGCTCAACATATGGTGTCCAGATCATATGTTTTGTGAGTGGATATATGAGAGTAAATTTGGTAACTTTTCTAGGCATCAGTTACCACCACTCCTGTGACAAATGGACTGTATACTTCTATAACAGTAACCTTTCTTTTCCAGGCCATTAAGCTCTTAATGATTTACCAAGATCTGTTGATTTTTTACTTTTCAGATTGGAAAATTACAGCTTTTCAACCAAGTTTATAACTTTAGGTCTGTATAGGGTAAAAAAAAGGATTTGTGGGCATTCCAGTAGCACCAAACTCATGTGCTGTTAATGGCTTTGTCGATAAGGGCAACATCTGATATGTAAAATATCACCTGCCTAGGTAGCCCCCTAAAATAGCCTTGGTTCTATACTTTTTTATAAAATAAAAATACGTCATCTCGAAGGTTGAAGGAAGTCAATTTTATTACTATCTTTATTTGTTCTTTGGAGATACACAAACAATTATATATTTGCTCTGTTATAATACATTTTTTTTTTTTTCACTTTTGCACTTTGGGTGGGAATGAAGGGAACGAGATTTAGGACAGTTATTTTTACATTTTTATTTAAATCCCAATTTTGGTCAAAGTAAATAAAATATTGCTTCAATAGATACTTTTAATTTAATTTTATACCTGTAGTAATATCAATAGTTGTCCCAAGTATCGTGACTTCTCCCCCCCTACCAGCAGCATCCCCCCCCTTCTCTCTTTCATCACCAAACCCCAAAGTAGTATTATGGGCGCGCCACCGATATCCACAATTATTTAAAAATGGTGATACGCAATCTGAAATTCATGTTTGGAAAGTTTTGTATTTTAACAATAAGGGTTATTCAAGATAAAACAATGAATATGTGTTGCCTAGCGTACGCAATATTTAACATATTTTCATCATAATTAAGAAAACATGTTTACAAAATTAACAATGCTTATAGTTAATTGTTTTATCGTAAATGAATTTCAAGATGTTTTCAGAAATATCTTTAATTTGGAATGCTTACTTCTTTCTTTTGTTTCATAAATTATAGGTAAGAAAACCATTTACCTTAAGCTAGAATAATAAAATTACATAAAATATACTATGATACACTATTTAAAAACCTTCTAGACAAATCAACAAATTATTTTAAACAAATTTTAATTGATAATTGCTACAAACATAATAATTTCGGTGATTTTAAACATGAATAAGATTGCAGCTAGCTTCTTTAAGTGGTCGCATTTCTCTACTAACAGCACACCAACCAAGGCGCTAAAACTTCAATGCACACCATTGTTGTTGTTGTTGTTGATTTTTAGAAATTTTATCACTAAAAAACTTTAATTAATATTGAGCTCAAACGTTCTTTATAGCTAAAATTCGATTAGTTGTGTTATTAAAAAAATATAATGTTGATAATGAATTTATAAAGGCTTATTTTTATTCTTCAAAATTTTCTCACTTCTTTATGATTTTCCCTGAAACTTCTACGATACACCTGCTTACCTTTAGTGAAACACCGATTGAAAAACGCTAGTCTAAAGAGTCACTCTCTTGACACACTGGATCACTGGTGACAGTGAGATAGGGTTCATCTCGATCCATTGTACCAAGAATTGCTTTCTATAAATAGCTTTTCACTGTAAGACACCTTAGTTCACTTGATAGCTTGTCTGTCTGCTGAGCTAAGGGTTTCGGGTTCTATTACCGGCTTGGCCGAAAAAATTATCTATGTTGAAATGTAGCTTTCCTCTTTCACAGTGTTGAGAATTACCAGCTGGGGGGAGGGGGGGGGTCTGGGTGTTGTGTCTGTTCTAGATTTAAGTTGGCTTTTAAGTCGTACGCTGATATAATCAGTCAGTTCAGAACGTGCACGGTAAATACCCCAAATAATCGAAAAATAAAATGATTTTCCGCTCTACCTGCTCGCAAAGGCGTTTAAATTTCCTCTTGTTTTACCTTCCTCATCCCTTTCACATTAGTGAAAATGTGCGAATATTCCGGGACGTAAGACGCGGTGTACCTAAGCATCTATAAATAAAATAAAAAAGTTATGGTGTTATATATTTCTACTAGTTTACTCGTCAGATGCTATAAATTTACATAGATCTTTTGGTGTCTAATTTGAATAAAAACATTTATTTTCTCCCTTCGAACCACGATGAGGAATTTAAAATGACCTCTCTTCCAGCTCTCTATCTATTTGTGGCACCAAAATACTCGAATTAAAAAATAGTTATTACTTTTAACCAAAGACAAATATTTTATCAATCCATATACAGCTATACACAAATCATGATTTCCATGGTGAAGTACACAAATAATGATTGTACAGATGGGACCTTGCGTACACAGAATGAAAAGATGGAAAACTCGCTATGAAATTTGGGATTTTGGTTTAAGCTACTATTTTTACCAACATCCTAGATCCCTAACCTTTAAAATGAAAGGTCTTTTGTAAAAATCTGTTCAGCCATTTCCTAGTAATTTCTATTACTACAAACGGACTTAACAAATTAGAGTGAGAGAGAGTTTAAGAGAGAGAGAGTGTTTGTGGGAGGCAATTAGAGAGAGAAATTGAGAGAAAGAGTGTTTGAGAGTGAGTGAGTTTAAGATAGAGAGAGTGAGATTGAGATAGAGAGTGTGAGAGTGATTTTGAGATAGTTTGAAATAGGAGTCTGAGCGAGAGAGAGCGTTTGAGAGATAGAAAGCATTTAGGAAAGAAAGAGCGTTTGAGAGAGAACTTAAGCAATAGAGTATAAGAGAATTAGTGTGAGAGAAATTGTGGCATAAAGTGTGTATGAGAAAGAGGGATTAAGTGTGAGAGAGAGGGAGAATGAGAAAATAGTGTGTGTGTGTGTGTGTGTGTGTGTGTGGGAGGGGAGAGAGAGTGAGAGAGAGTATCAGATAGAAAGAGAGAACGTGAAAATATAGATATAGAACACAAAACATTACTTTTTTAAATATTGTATCCTCAAAATTAAACGGTAAAATGAAAAAAATAGCTGAACTTGTGCATTTGTATTATGTTACTATTTGAAAAAATGAACTTCCAAACCATTATTTGAAAAAAATGAACACAAAAACTCGTAATTAAATAGTTAAATTGATATTTTTAAACATTATATAAGATCCATAAAATACATAATTATTTGTAGTATGGAACAATATATATTATATTAGATAAGGATAGATATCAAAGTTAACCAAAAAGAAAATCTCATCCTCAAACGGCTCAGAAACAAATTTAAAACTAATAACATCATTAATGTTAAATCTGATAAAGGAAACACAATAGTCCTAATGAATCATGACGACTATTTCACTAAAACCATGGATTTCATAAACAATAACATCAAAGAACTTAAATCTGACCCTACCACTAAGTTTCAGAAGGATATAAAAATTTCGCTCAAAAACGCCCCCCTTTTATTCTCTCCCAAGGACAGTTTCAAATTTATCAATATGAACCCTAAGCACCCAATTTTACTTCTCTTCCAAAAATTCATAAACCCAACATCCCCATACACCCTCTGGTCAATTATCGAAATGCTCCTGCTTACAAAGTAACAAAATTTCTTGCTAAAACACTTCAGTACAATTTACAGTTACCTTACACTTATAATGTCAAAAGCTCATATGATCTGATTAATAAACTTAAACATGTTTCACTTAGTGCTCAATCCAAATTTCTCTCACTAGACATTTCCAATCTATATACAAACGTGCCCGTTAATGAAGCCATTAACATTACTAAAAACATTTTGGAAAACAATAATGCTTCCCTGAATACATCAAACAAATACTATCGATCCTTAAAACTGTATCAAGACAAAATTATTTCCAATTCAATAACAAGTTTTATTCTCAGAGTGATGGTCTTGCAATGGGCTCCCCTATTTCATGTTTAATGTCTGAAATTTTCTTGCAACATTATGACCATAAAGTATTAAATCAACTCAATACACTCTTCAAAGTTATTTTTTATTGCCGCTATGTCGATGACATTCTGATTATCTATGAACAACTTCCTAACTCATCTCCACCTGATTTAGCTCAAAATATGAACAACATTCATCCAAATATAATCTTTACTGTTGAACATGAAAATAATAATTGCATCAACTACCTGGACATTTCAATCTCCAAAAACAAACTGAATAATTTTGAATACAAAATTTACCGCAAGCCTACACACACGGATATCATTATTCCTAACGACTCCAACCATCCAATGATTCACAAAAAAGCTGCCTTCAATAGTCTCATATATAGATTGCTTCACATACCTTTAAACAGAAAGAACTTTAAGCATGAACTGAACATTATTAAATTACTAGCCACTTCCAATGGTTATTCACACTCCTTTGTGTATCGCATCCTTCAAAAGCAAAAAGCCCAACTGAACAATAGCAGTACTTTAAATAACTCTAATAACACTTCAGCCAACAAAACTAAATGGGTAAAATTTAATTTTACACTTATTACTAACTGGTGGTTTATATAAAGCTATTATATTGTATTTTTTATTTTTACTTGTGATCAGTGTACCTTGACTGCTTTCAAAGTGTTGTGTGTTTTGTGGGTTTAAATGGAAGCTGTGT
>CABFVZ010001122.1:228293-242679 GCA_902151445.1 Timema monikensis
CAAGTCACCTCTGAAAATGGTCAAAGATTTCCCCATAGAAGAGGACGAAAATTTAATTGAATAGGTGGAAAAGTACCTCTCAATATTCCACATATCTTCGCCAGTATACCGGGACCAACATGTGAAGGACAACACGTGGAAAGATATCTCAGGAATAGTAGGAACATTAAATAAAACACAATAGAAAAACTTTGATAATTGATAAACTAGCTGTTCTACACATAAATTTACCCAATACTGGCGACCAACGAGACGCATATAGGAAAACATTGTACCCCGCGTCTGCGACTCACAACCACACGTCTGCGGTCACAGACGCGAGACGTAAGTCGCACCGAAGGATATGCATCGTCCCCATTTCTTAGTTACTATTATTTTAGATACATCTGACAAAGTCAAAAGCTTTTGTGCGAAGCTATAATTTTTTGTCTAACACGAGTTAATGATGGTTTGAAACGAGATGTTTCCAAATATTTAAGAGCAGTTACAGAAAAAGAACTCCAACAATTAATCCTGGAACATTTGAAGTTACTTCAGGGGGAAAAAAGTGTATACTTTATTATTATTATTATTATTATTATTATTTTGATTTGCCGTATAACCGTTGGACCGGGTGAGTTATCCATTTTCTGCTACCCTGGCGAATACCTAGAATAAAACAATGTGCTGGAATTTTTTTATGAGGAAAACTGCTTTAGACCATGTGACCATCGAAGCAGGTTAAACCAATATAGATTAACGTAGTGATGTAGGGATCTCGAGAAAAGTGAAGTGTTTTTGCAGTTTTTATGACAAATTATTTTTTTTTTGGCTAAAATAAATCGAATATTGCTCCAGTTTGATTTTCTTTCAATTGTGATAAACATTTCTTTAATGTTTGGCATGAGCATAGTGGCGCTAGAAGAGAAACTTTTTAAATTAATAGAAAAATTTGTCATTAAATTACAGGACATTATTGAAAGATATTCAAGAATTGTTGAAGTCACCATGTGAAGAAAATTAAACTCTTATGTTTTTACTGAAGAAATATTTGATTTATTTTGACAAAAAAAAAGTTTTGATATTAAAACTGCATTAATACTTACCTTTTCTCGCGTTCTATACATCCCCACCTTCAGAGTCACAATCATTGATATTTTTTTTTACTGAGAAGCATTAATTAGATTAATTATCAAACTGGATAGTTTAAAACACTGGAAACTAGTGGTAATAAGTTTAAATTCAATCATAAAATATATTTAGGTTCGATTTTCATAATAATTATATGAAGTGTAATCCTAATCACGTTCCTTTCACGAAAATTATTTCAACACCATTTTGTGTCATAAATTTGGCATTAGATATTTTAATTGGAATATTTTAATATTTGGTTCTAATATATATATAAACCAAAATAGTAATCATTGGAGCTTGATGTTTATATGAAATTTAATTATTATATCACACGTATGCATTAGAAGTATACATTTTTTTCGGCCCTCGCGTGTCTTCTTGCAAATTCTTCAAGGTTATCCGGGCCTCCAGCCAGTGACCTTGAATATAACCACTTCTTATGCCACTAGCTCTTTTTGTACTCTTCTTGTTCAACATCCTGACTTTATAAAAAACTGTAATATCTATTCCCTCACTTTTGAAATCGTTTACATTTTATTGCGCTTCACAAATTTCCTTAAAATTACTAGCGTGATCTAAGCAAATTAGTAGAAAAATGTGTTAAATGATTTTTAAAAAAACTCCAGCTCATAATATATCCATATTGACTAAGTGGCCACCATTTATAGGCGAAGATAGTGCCAACTTCTTCAGATAGAGGATGTCGTGTGTTCAGTTTTCCATACCGGAGCTGCTACTTTTTCATTCAAGTGGCTCCTAATTCGTCCTCACAAGCCTGAGTTGACCTTGTTATAGACCGACTGCTTCACAAAAATTTTAAGGGACACATTTTTATTGACAGATTAATATGCCTTCAAGTAGGTATTTTTCCTGAAACACCAGAATTAACCTAAGTAAGTCCACTTTAGAAAACAGTGTAAAGAAGACCAGGGTGTCAGTTCTGCTATATTAAAAAAAAACATATTGAAAAGTAAATCATTAAATTATCATAGATATGCCTTCTATTTTTCTTACAAAAAGTGTAAAAGTCTGACGTTATCCAAACCACTACACTAGATATCATTGCTGAAGAAACTGAATGATCCCAGTTGAAAAATATAGTTATCATTCTTTCGTTTTCATGGGGTCAATGTTCCTTAAAATATAAAACAAGTTTCCCAACGCTGGTTAGTCGAGGTTGCCACTAAATCCTGCTTACCCCAGCACACCACCTTCAGACATAACTGAAAGCGAGGAGATTTGAAAACAGTTATATTCCATTCACGATAGGTTTTTACCTGGATTACAGTTTTGAAAATCATATGTTTGGGTTTTGGGTTGCCAACACTTGTAAAAGATCACAGTTTTGTTATAAATGTAAAGATCTTTAATTACCTGTTACATATTACATTTAAAATAACGTAAACTTAAGTTTTCTCATACTATTTCATTTTTTTTAAATAATTTCTTTTTATCCAACTCGAAACAATATTTTAAACATAATTAAAAGTACTTATTTTTCGTTTTGGAACGTTACTGATTTTGTGTAATATAGTGCACACATCAATATATTTTATTACATGCATCGTATTTACTTGAAAAAGAGAAAATCGTTGTCATTTTTTTACATACAATAAATGATATTATGATTATTTTATCGTAATTTGAAATATTTAACTGAATAAAATATTTGCATCAACTGTGTGTTTGCATCATTATAAAAAACTTGTTTACCGTTATGTTCAATCATATGGTTTAGATTCGTCAGCCGCCATTTTGAAGCTATGTTCGTTAGAAGTTTTTGTGAAAGTGGTGTTAATATTTTTTTAAGGGGAATAAAACTATAAATAAATTTTGTGTCCGACCTCAAATAGATATATAAATAGTATTGGCCTAAATTACTGTGGTTAACTATCACATTAATATATTACCATCTGTTCTCATTACAGTGATCCAAAGAGATAGATGTCAGCTGTTGGCGTAGTGATATATTAGGGATTACTTCTAGTAACATTTCGAGCTGTCATCCAGGTAAACTTAGCTCGTGAAATGAATTATAACTGAGCGAGAGAAGATGAAGCTTTTTCTCCGTAAGACCTGCAGCTCCCTCAGCAATGATATTGGGTGTATTGTCAGTGGATAATACAGTACATCAGAAGTCACGAACAAACATAACATTTGCTATTGTTTATAATTAGTGTTGTGTCTACTTTTAAAGCAGCTATTAAGAATGAGGGGGAAAGACAGTTATTTTGGATGTATAAACTCAGAGTTTTTTTGGACATATCGAGAGGAAGGACTGGATATTCCAAGTAAGGGGTCAGTTTTCTAGTGTCTTGTATATTGTCACTGCCTGTT
Source organism: Timema monikensis (assembly GCA_902151445.1). Taxonomy (NCBI): domain Eukaryota; kingdom Metazoa; phylum Arthropoda; class Insecta; order Phasmatodea; family Timematidae; genus Timema; species Timema monikensis. Next base: position 231,744 of record CABFVZ010001122.1, read on the forward strand.
CGATGGCTGATTTTGAAGAATATTCTGGGTGCGGAGACCTTGCACTAAACGGGGGATATCAGATCTACGACACTTATAAAATATCTAGAGATCCTTTAGTCACGTTATAGTCAGAACATTGTGAGCCATCGCTAAGAATTAGAGACGGGACATCGAGGCTAGATCAATGAGTGGATTTCTGAATGTTAAAAGAAACTGACAATAGCGGAAGGAGTGAAGCTGACCTTGGAGGGGTGAGGTGATTTTTGCACACCCAAAAATTGCCTAGGAAGGGCATAAAGTCATCCTCCCCCCCAACCCCCCCTACCCAAATTCTCCACGTCTGCATTTTATTCATCTGTGCAACAATTTGTTGACAAATATATTACAAGATACAAGTGTTTTTTTGATTTTTAATAAAAATGTATATTTTGAACAGTTTATAGAATCTTCCTTATAATTAACACTTGTGAGTTGTCAGGTTCAAACATACAGTAGCCGCATGGCTTCTTTGGTGCTGACAGCTGATGGCTTTGAAAAGTTACCAGACCAACTTATGTATCCCTACGCCGAACCAAATTATCTGCAAAAACATGTGTTTAGCATCTGTCACTTCTGACAGTCAGCACCAAAGAAGCCAAGGGGCTGCTGTACGTTCGCGAGCACCACACAATCTCGAATGGCACCAAATTGAACACTGCTATCGAGTACTATCGAGTATCGACTCGGCAGTCGATACTCGATAGTGTTAGTTTAACAACCACTCCGAGCACTGAAGTCACTGTTCAAACTCCCACTATCAGAGTTTCCGATTTATTCCATCTTCTATTGTCTTATGTCTTGCAGTGTCAGTCAGTCAGTCAGTCAGTCAGTCAGTCAGTCAGTTAGTTTTAAGTTAAGTCGTTTTATAAATCACAAATTTACGAAACAATGGATATATTTGTCATTAGAAGTAAGATTAAGGAGGTGGAGGAGAGACCACATCCTGAAAACGGCGCCAGTTACCTGTTAATCATGCCCCTTCCCCCCCAATCAAAAAAAGATGTGATGTTGATGCCACTGACCTTTATTAACAACTAAACTTGATCAGCTACATCCCACCCTGTATATTATAGTTAACTCCCTACTCAATAAACAACTTTTAGTGAACCCACACCGTTACTTGACGTTACCGAACCCAATCCACTAAGCCATTCTGACAGATTTGCCCACTGGGTGGGGCGGGTAGCGACAAAACATATCCCAATTTATTTTCACCTGCTTCGGTGGCTATGTGGGCTAACGCGCTACTCTCGCAGTAGATTAGACTGTTGATGGCGGGGATATAGAGTTTCGAATCTCGGTCAGGTGTACTGAGGGTAGTTTTTCCAAAATGGTTTTCCACTCTCCTTTCACGCGAATTCTGTTACACTCCCTATAAATATAGCCTCCCTAATCTCCTCGGTGTAATTAATACATAAGCGTATAGCCCGAACGGGTAGTATGACTCAATGTTATATAAGAAAAATCGTTTACGTAAATAATGCGGAAAGCACTATAATACGTTGTATGGTAAAAGCGTAATATTTATCAAATTTCCCGGTTAATTGGCCGTAAAACTGACTTTTAATACGAGAATCTCATTTTCAAATAACCCAAAAGGGGACTTTACATTTAGCGCTAAGGATACAAAATTGTTTTGCTGGTAGCATGAACCCAGATAGAGATAGTTAGGTCTATTTATTATATAACCCCCAAGTGGGCTTGAACTGTTGTTCCTCATGTGTAATCACGACGATGATAAAAATGTACCTTAGTTTCCAAGTCCTTAATTTATATCGACAAATGATAGTAACTAGGTACTCAAGGTCAGGCACACTATATTTGATAAGATAAGATAGTCACACTAGCAAAAGCGTTGAGCACACAAAATCTAAAACTAAGTAAATGATGATTTTTACTTACAACTTGGCCATTTTATGGTTACTTGATTAATATATTACGAGATAGGCCTAACTGGTTTCCGTATCGAATGAATGTACCTTTTTACTACCATGGCCTGACAAAGGAATTCAGGGGGTATTACGAAATGTGAGAGCCCCACAACAGTTTTAAAGTTTGTAGTGCTAATTTTTTTTTTAATCAACCCCTATTCCTCCCTGCCTACCTTTCAATGTAAACTGACCATCCAACAACCACATTAACAGTTTTAAATTTTAGGAACAATATCTTTAAATTAATTTATTGCTATTTAAATTTGAATGAATGTACAACTAGGACAGTTTCTCATTTCTAAGAATGCCCCGCTCTGAAACATATTCGTTGCTCTATGGCACTGTCTTAAAGGGGTGTACGGGATTCCCGAATTTCGGGCTTCCCATGAGAAAAAATATTTATCGTTCCCAACCTGATTGTCGGGAAACGTAGTTCTGTAATCCCGAAAATTTCGGAAAAAGTTTGGGAATTGCTTTTATCCCTTTAATTTACTTTTAACTTATTTTCAAGTTTTCTTTATTATTTAAATATAAATATGTGTGTCAACCTACTCTAGATGTAATAATAATAATAATAATAATAATACATAGCACCGCGTCTTACTACCCGTTCGGGTTATACGCTTTAAGTACTAATTACTCTAATGGATTAGGAATTGGGAAGGTTGAATTAGAGGAAGTGAACCCGCATTTGCGTGGAGGGAGAGTGGAAAACCATTTAGGAAAAACCACCCCCAGTTCACCCGACCGAGATTCGAACCTCGATCTCCCCGTCCTCAGCAGTCGGGCTCAACACGACAAGCGCGTTAGCCAACTACGCCACAGAGGCGGGTCTCTAGATGTAAGTTTAGATTTAATATGAGTTTAATTAATGTTTATAATTTAAGTAGCCTAAATTATAACAAAAGTATTAAAAATTGCTAAGATTTTCAACCTTGTATATATATATATTTGTTTAAATTTCCTCATGTATTCATATGACAAATTAAATATTGTCGGTGTTTTAAGGTACGTAATATTAGAAAATTTGGGTAGAATTAGTTTTACATTTTTAGTTCCCGTTCTCGTCTCGAAGTAAGGGATTCTAAAATTCCGGTTCCCATTCTCGTCTCGAAGTAAGGGATTCTAAAATTCCTGTTCCCGTTCTCGTCTCGAAGTAAGGGATTCTAAAATTCCTGTTCCCGTTCTCGTCTCGAAGTAAGGGATTCTAAAATTCCTGTTCCCGTTCTCGTCTCGAAGTAAGGGATTCTAAAATTCCTGTTCCCGTTCTCGTCTCGAAGTAAAGGATTCTAAAGTTCCTGTTCCCGTTCTCGTATCAAAGTAAGAGATTCTAAAATTCCTTTTCCCGTTCTCGTCTCGAAGTAAGGGATTCTAAAATTCCTGTTCCCATTCTCGTCTCGAAGTAAGGGATTCTAAAATTCCTGTTCCCGTTCTCGTCTCGAAGTAAGGGATTCTAAAATTCATGTTCCCGTTCTCGTCCCGAAGTAAGGGATTCTAAAATTCCCGTTCCAATCTTGGTTCGATGGTTGAGTCTCGTTCTTAATCTCGTCTCGAACCAAAAAAGTCTATCCCAAACACCCCTACTGTCTTATATAATGAAAGCATTGTGATTGTGAAAATTTTTGCCTTGAGATTATGATGGATCTTAACGTTTTATCTGTACCCGAAAATTTCCCCGCCCCTCCCCCCAAAATTTATGTTTTACAATTCTGTCTGTAACTGGGATTAAACTGTTTGATAAATTTTTTTCAAGCTTTATATTTAAAATTATATTGTCCTACTCCTACCTAGAAGCTTAAAAGCGAAATTTATTGTCTCTTTAGAATTAAAGGTAGATTACTACTGATGACAATTTTTTTTCCTCCAAATTATAAGTTTTCTAAAATGGCTTTAAATAAATTTTAATTTACTTTAGCTATTTAACGTGCACTTTCTGAACCAACCGATTATATTAGCACACGGGAATTTCTATGAGCGAGAGTGAAAGGGCCTAACAATTTTTCCGGGTAAGGTTTCACTTACCTTTCAGGGTTCTTTTACACGCTTCGGACTTCTGTGCCGGGGGCCGGGGTTCCATCCTCGGTCTCGACACAGATTTATCTGAATACCAAACCCTTCCTTCACCTCTGACAAGACATCTTGTGAATGTGGGGAATGCCAGGTCTCCGCCGTGGTTCGGATTCCACGTTGAACTGTAGGTCCTCCATTTCATCTCACAATCACCCTACCATTACATATTAGCGTAAGTGCGTATAACCCGAACGGGTAGTAAGAAACGTTGCTAATAATAATAATTTTATATGCCACAACCGACATGGGATAGACAGATTTACTTTCCCTCAGAAAGAAGTTGTGCTACGGATTATAATCGCTCAAGCGAAATACGTCGACCCCGGTTGGGTTTGAACCCTCTAACCATCGGTTCCTGAGATGAGCACTTTACCCCAAGAAGAATGAGGTCGACTCTAAAAGTATTTTGTCCAGATATGATATTTGGGGAATATCTTACATCATAAATAGCATTGTATAATTGTTGTTTTTGGAGGATAATTGTTAAAAAAGGGTGGCTTAGTGGTTTTTGAAAATGTGAAATTTGTATCCAACACAATCCCCTGTGATACTATTTATTTATTCTTACTGTGCTGTACGTTTTGTTACCCGTCCGGTCTATCTTTATATTAACAATAAAAAAAGGGGTAAGAATGAGAACACATAATATTTGAGAGGAACTCTACCCGCATTTCTGTATGGGATAAAAACACTTTTAAAAAAAATTAGACCTGGTAAGATATTTTAAACTTCAAAAGCCTACGACAGATAAAATTTAAAAAAAATCAAAATGTTGATAGTTCCAAGTTAATTATCTAAAAAAAACTTTTAGCAAAACCCACAGAAAATATTTAATTCCAAATAAAAAAATAATCAAATACATTTAAAATACTTATTAATGTTTAGTTCATTAGCTAAAACGCTTTAAAAACTAAAAATATTTCATTCAATTTTAATATAAGTAATAATAATTTAAAAAAATAGAATATTTGATATATTATGCTATCATCAGCGAGTTAGTTCACTTTTTAATCTAAATTGTATTTAACGATGTATTGTGTAACACATTTTGTTAAACTAAAGCCCCGGCCTTTTTTTTTCATAGACACCTGCTCAGTATCCGCGGATATCCGCAATAGTATAATAGCAAGGCTGATACAAATTGGATACTATCGTGGGTTGTAGATAAAACTGCGGAGAGAGTTGCCAAAATCAACTTTTAATGTTATTGTTATATAAAAAAAATTGCATCAATAGGAATACATTCTGTATTGGTGGTCACATGGTCCAAGGCGTCATTCTTGCACTGGAGTAAACTGCTGATGACGGGGAGGTTCGGGCTCGAATATAGGTCAGGTTTAATAAGTCTTTTTTTTTCCCTAAAGGTTTTTCCACTTTACTTCCATACAAATGCAAGTAGCTCATCCCTAGCTCACTAGCGTAATTATTAGATATGAGAAAAACCTTAAAAGCTAGTATGACGCGGTTCTAAGAGAAAAATAAAAATAAAGTTTAAAAAAATATTGTGGCCACAAACAATATTTAAAAAAAAAATTTTTTTTTAGGTGACCTGGCAGTCTAGGGGTAAGGTGTCAGACTTCTGTGCTGGGGTCCGGAGTTCAATCCTCGGTCTTGGCACAGATTTATCTGATTACCAAACCCTTCCTTCACCTCTGACAAGACGTGTATTAATCACAACTTGTGAATGTGAGGAATGCCAGGTCTCCACCATGGTTCGGATTCCACGTTGAACTGTAGGTCCTCCATTTCATCTCACATTCACCCTACCATTACACATTAGCTTAAGAGCGCATAACCCGAACGGGTAGTAAGACGCGGTGCTAATAATAATAATAATAATAATATTAATTTTACCTGTAACTAGAAGAATTGTGGTATACTTCTTAAACAAAATAAATAAATAAATACATTTGTTTAAATGTGCATCAATTGTCGCATGATTTAATGCGTAACTCCACGGCCATGGTAACTCACGCCAGGCTGGATTGCCAGTGACGGGGATATCGGGGTTCAAATCCCTTTCAGGTGTTCTGAGGTTTCTTTCCTTAAAGGATTGCCCACTTTAATAGCACTAAAAATGTGGGTATATTCCGTCTAACACTGTTTAAGTTTATTATCCCTATTCCATTAGCGTAATTAATCTATAAGTATAGCCCTAACGGGTACTAAAACACAATGAAAGAACTCATCTGTATGGCCTCTAATAATATTATCTTCAATATTCCCCACAAAAAATCAAATAATCGAATACAAACTTATTCTATTCCTCAATCCGTAGATTTGTCGGCGGCAATTTCTCCCTACATTCATACCTGTCCACTGAAATACCCCCCTCACCCCCCCTTAAGTCGGACAAATTATTTAGATCTTGTATCATCTAATCTAAAAGTCTTGTAGTTTAATTCCAGGTAATTTAAAATGTATTAAATATCTTCCAACTTTTTGAAAACAATAAAATACCTAACTACTTCTGAAATTATTTTTTAAAAACTCTCTATATTTTAATAAAAATTTCAATCAACCATTAGTTTTAAAATACTTATATTTTAATAGGTTCTATTCTATTAGCTAAAAAAATTGTTTTGACAAAACAGAAATTAGACAAACTATTATGAATTATCTGGATTACATTTAAATTGTTGCGTTTTTAAATGAATCAGTGCTATGGTTATGATTGTTATGTTGAAGTATTATAATATATTTTATGGATGTGGATATCTGATCAAAGTCCGCAGATACATATGTAGGTCATCTGCTTGGGGCTCCAGTTAGTGAGTGACGGAATATTTGAATATTATAAAATTCATAGATCTTAGTTCGTGATCGAAATCTTAAGGTGGAATCATAAGGAACGCGAATTTAAGAGTAAGTGGTTTTTTTTAAAGTTGTTATAGCAAAACTGTTTTTTTTTTGTCCAAAATAAATAAAATATTTCTCTAGTAGAAGCATAGTTAAATTTTCTTCACATCAACATTTTTTTAAATTTTCGTAATAAGCATAGCAGCATCAGATGTGAAACTTTTTAAATAAAGAAGAAACGTTATTTACATGACACGCTTGAAATAATCACGCGAAGAATTTATTTTAGCCCCACATTTTACTACCCGTTTGGGTTATACGCCTGTGTAATAATTAAACTAATAGTTTTAGGGGCGAGGAAGGTTATTAATATAATAAGTGTATCCACATTTGGGTCGAGGAAGAATAGAAAAACCGTTTTGGTAAAATCACTCTCGATACACCCGACCGAGATTCGAACCTCTATCTCCCCGTCATCGGCAGTCTAGTCATATACTGTGATAGTAGCGCATTATACCATGAGGCTATTGAAGCGGAATGAAGAAAATTGAACTTTTTATTTGTACTGAAGCAACATTTTATTATTATTTTGACAAAATATTTTTTTTTATAAAATATTAATTTGACAAAATAATATTTTTTTATAAAATAAACCCTGCAAAAACACTTACCTTTTATTGCATCCGCTAATCCCAAGATTTTGTTTCACACACTGATTTAAAGTTAATAGAATAACTCCCACATCAAGCGATAATGGAATCCTACTGGTTCTGAAAGATAATAATATTAAACCGTATCGCCTGGGGCAGCAGCAAGTGGTCTTCAAGAATATGAGGGGAGGGGAAAAGATGGAAGTGGCGAATGTAAAATAAGTAATGTCGGATAGCCATTGAAAGAACCAGGGTTGCCGCCACTCATCTTGAAAACCGGAAAAATACAGGAAATTTCACACACACAAAAAAAATCATTGGCTGGTATCTTATTATTTTATTTCTGGCGGTATCAAACCTCAAATATATTCTTCTCCTAAGGGGTATTGTTCCTATAAATGCCATGATCTGGATAATTAGGCTTAAGTTATGTTTAATACTTCTACTGGAACCACATAATCCTCATCATTATCATCACATCATCTCATCGGGGTGAAGTAACCGCACCTACATGGTGCCTCAACCTCAGAAGACGGCTACATATCCACCACAGTCTGTAGAAGACCAGGAATGTCTTGTCGACAAACCCTGATGGCATACGCGGGAAAACTAAAACTCTGTTGTGAGTTTGTGACATTAAAATGCAATACTTTGAATAGTAGGTCTTTTCTTAGAAGAAGAATCAAACTCTATAAATAAGCACGCTGATTAATAACCACGTCCCCTCTCAATTCTCTCAAACTTCACTTTTATAAGCCATTCTTTTTTCCCCTTCTTGAATTAATGGATGCAGCGAATGGACTGCATAAATTTCCTCATCAAGGTCAAATGATCCTGTTTTATATACTAATGGCTTGACTGCTCAAAAGTCACATTTTTATGAATAATGAAACGTCATTATATTCTGGTATATAAAATGTGTGGAAAAATTAATGGCGATTCCTCTTTTTAAACCTGGAAATACAGTTAATTCTTTTTTAAGATAATGATGTCAACCCTCAAGAATCTTTTAGAGAATATAATGAAACAAACACATGAAAGCCAAAATGAACAGAAACTCGTAATATAAAAGCTGACCATTTCCTACCCACTCCAATTTTTGGGATGGAAGAAAAAGTCAATCGAAGTATGATTTTTTTTTCTCTTTAGAATCGCGTCTTATTGCCTGATCAGGTTATACACTTATGTACTAATTACGCTAATTAGTAAGGGACTATGAAGGTTGGCTTTAAAGGAAGCGTACCTACATTTGCGTCGAGGAAGAGTGGAAAACCCTGATCTCCCCGTCATCGGCAGTCTAGTCTTAAGACCATGCAACCACCGAGGCAGGTTTAAGTATAATTCTAACATGATTTATTTTCGTAAGTTTAATTTCATAATTTATTTTAATAACTAAATAACCATGAGATGTTTTTATATTTTTGACAAGGTATTAAGTTTAAGATACAATTAAGATAATTTAAATCGACATAGGAACTGAAAAATTATTTTTATATATAATTTCCTAATGTTTGTAAATGTTGTGTGTGGGTTTTTCCACACCCTCCAGAAGCCTCGATATGACCTAGAAAGCTAAAACTTAGCACATTTAGTATAGACCACGAAACAGAACCTAGTGGAGCCGGATTTTCAATCTTTATCTTCTTTTTTTTTTCTGAGGGTAGTTTACTGAAAGACAAAAATATATATAATTGATATTCTCAAATTACGCTTTAGTGATTTTGATTATAGTAGGTGACCTGGCGGTCTAGGGGTAAGGTGTCAGACTTCTGTGCTGGCGGCCGGGATTCAATCCTCGGTCCCGGCACAGATTTATCTGATTACCAAACCCTTCCTTCACCTCTGACAAGACATCTTGTGAATGTGGGGAATGCCAGGCCTCCACCGTGGTTCGGATTCCACGTTAAACTGTAGGTCCTTCATTTCATCTCACAATCACCCTACCATTACACATTAGCGTAAGTGCGTATAACCCGAACGGGTAGTAAGACGCGGTGCTAATAATAATGATTTTGATTATACATTGTATTTAGGCACTTTTGAACCTAATTAACAAGATGCCAACTATAATTTTCCCATGAAAAAAAACTTTGAGTGTACTTTACATCAGCGTAAATTTCCAATTTTGATCATATTTCTGAAACCATTTGAGATACTAAATAACTTAACATTTTAAAATTATTATACTATAATTAAAAAATCTTGTATTTTGAAATATATTTTTATCAAACAATTAGTTTCCAAGATACGAGGAAAAAATAATTTTATTTAGGTTCTTTGAAAAGAATGAATTGTTATACACTCTTGAACAAAGATTTTATTTTTCCATAGTTTCTTTAAAAGTGTAAACTATTATTTCATTTATACTCTTTGGTGGAATGCGATACTATATTTTTCCATTAAGTTTAATGCTCAAACTTAGAATACTTATATAGACCTCGCGACAGAAACCTAACATAATTTGAATTTAATTTTTTTCTGATTTAATGGTGACCTAAAATTTTATTGGGGGCTCCCATAATGGTGGGTCTCAAAAAATACTTGACTCCCAGAGGCTTAAATATTTCACACAATTTGACTCAACCAAAAAAGGGTACAGGAATACTTGATGACTGAAAATTCCCGTGGGGTCCCCGAACTGGAGGGGTACCCAAAAACAAAAGTCAAATAAAATCTGAGCTCTTTAAGACCTAGGCAACTGAAATTTTTAAGGCGGGTCTCAAAGCCAACTAACCCTTTACCGAATTTATAACCATAATATTGATTAGTAAATTATATATATTATGTGTGTGATTGAGCCTTTTTCCACACCCTAAAGAAGCTCATTGTGGTCAATGATATTTAAAAAAATGTGCACACCTATAGTAGAGAAAACAGAACAGGATTTTCTATTTATTTATTTTAATTTAGTTAAAATAGAATTAATTTATTTCCCTTTAATTCTATCCACTCTTACGTAATAGCCGACAAAGATTTTTTTTACACACAAAGCCCAACCTTCCATGCGTTTAATAATCATTAAATTCAAATCACTTTTTAAAATCTTTACAGAAATGTACAGAATTGCATTTGGCTGTAACCAATATCGATAACCACACCAAAATTTAAAAAAACTTAAATATTGAAAATGGATTAGTTTTTTAAAATCCCGGACATTTTTTCGGAAAATTTACTAATACGAGACATTGAACCAAAAACCGTTGTTGTCAACCTATATTAGGGGTCACAAAGTTGACACCATCTCCAAAAAATGATCCTTTTAACAAGTAACTTGGTTTCTATACCTTCCGATAGATAGTAATTCAAAAAGTTATTATTATTATTATTAGCACCGCGTCTTACTACCCGTTCGGGTTATACGCACTTACGCTAATGGTTAATGGTAGGGTGGATTGTGAGATGAAATGAAGGACCTACAGTTTAACGTGGAATCCGAACCACGGTGGAGGCCTGGCATTCCCCACA
>CABFVZ010001123.1:0-5000 GCA_902151445.1 Timema monikensis
GCTGTCCTCTGGAGCGCTTTACAAGCAATAAAATGTGGACGAAAGAAAAACGCGGTGGCCATCTTCGATGGGCGATGAAGAAATTCATAACGACTTTTACCCCCTATTTGACGGACAGATGTTTATATAATATTAAGTTATATTAAATGTAATATAAAGTTTTTTTCCTTATACTAATATCATTTTATAGATATCTCCTTACTACATTTCACAATGAATAGCATTAAAATTAGTTCAAACTTGTTGAGATTTATTGAATAGTAATAAAAGTATTTGGATTTAACTTCACATACCATAAACTTATAATAAAATAAATGTTTGGCATTTTTGTGATATCTTATGAAAAAGAATCTAGATCATACGTACCTTATTTTTGTATAGTTAAAGTTTTAATTTTGTATTATTTTATTATATTGATCAAGTATCTTTATGTGAAAAAGTGCTAGTAAATCTTCGGCGCCTGGAAAAACAGTACACGCTATCCCTATCTTGAGCTAGTACTATCCAGTCAACCTCATTCCAACTTTTTCCTCTCTCGACCTAGTTTTATCCAATCCAACTCATTACACCATCTCTTTCTAGGTCCATTCTAAGGTTAGCTCCCCATCCGTATATAGGTTTTCTCATTGGTGTCTTCGTATTGGGTTTATATTATAGATTATTCTAGATTATTCCATTGGTGCTGCACGTCATGCCTAACGTAATCTGGGAGATTTTTTACCCTAACAATGTCTGGTGATGAGTAAAGGGAATATGTAACTCATCATTTATCACTTTATCTATTCTGCATACTATTCATCCCTTTCTGAACCAAATATATTTCAAAAAGTAGCCCCGTGGCTTCTTTGGTGCTGACTGACAGCTCACAGCTAACTTCTGACAGTCAAAATGTAGGTATATACCTACATTTTGACTGTCAGAAGTGACAGCTTCTAAACACATGTTTTTGCAGATCATATGAGTCGGCGTAGGGATACATAATTTGGTCTGGTAACTTTTAAAAGATGTGAGGTGTCGGCTGTGAGCTGTCAGTCAGCACCAAAGAAGCCATGGGGCTACTGTAAGTACCTGTAGTTTGTTTTCGAACACCTTAGTAAATTATAGTCTGATTTAGATAAGGATTTTTTGATAGTTATACAAATTATAAAACAATTTAATATCTTTATACGTTAAGGGATATATTCTACAACTGCCATTTTTCATGGCTGATATAATAAAGTATAATATTATCAATTTTGACCGCAAAAATATCATGTTTCAATTTCATTAAAGTTAGTTTCTATCAGAATACTACCATACATAACAAATGCATGTTCTCTAATTAAATAAACAATATAAGCACTGTGCCAGTCCGGCTTCTTTTAATGAAAACATCTCTGCACGCCATCTTTACAAAACAGAAACGAGCTTTTAATTAGCATAGAATTAATTCCGGAGTACGGAGCCAAGTGATATGGTTTAATCTGCGGTAGTTTCTTCCTTTGAAGGAAGGAGATGTAAAGAATCCTGAAGCCAGAGGCTGTACCTCCCACGAACAAAGTGAGGTTTTTTTCTTTCTTCTATTGCTTTGTGAAGGATTGAATACGAAGCTAAAAAGTCCTAATACTGAGCGATGGTTTCGGATGATTGTAGAGTATGTAATGATATGTAATTATACATATCAATAATTTATTATTTAAATCTATATTCAAAATTACTATATTTAATATTCGAGCGGGTAGTAAGATTTATTTGTGTAGAACTGTCGAGTTGTAAGGTGTGGTGAAATCCTTCTACGTCTCTATTTAAAAATACACCGCACTTTCCGTGGAAAGAGACGCACCTGGATGACCTCACCCCTTTTCTTCTAGGAAGCTTCGAGAAGGTAATGTCGCTTGATATACCCCTTGAAATGCGCACATCTCCTCACTGTTGGTGATCCTTCCTTCTCGACAAGAACACGTATAGCTAAGATTCATTTAACGCAATAGTCGGGCTTTTATCTAATATAAAATGCTTGTGATATCTAGCTAGTTTAAATAGTTCATTCATTTAAAATTAAAATAAAAAACTATAAAAAGTAATACCAGAACTTTTAATTAATAAAATAATACCATTAAATATGCAATAATATCACCCTTACGATGGCGTATAGACATTTCTTATCAGGCTAGCGTTTTAATTATTACAAGTATAACTGACCATTCTTTTTCCCTTGGATTTTAAGAAGACAGCCGCTCTTAAGAAGATCCCTTTTGAGAATCAATGAAGATAGTTGCCATTTAGATGGCATGGCACATAATTCACCCTCTTGATTTGTTTTTTGTTGTAAATATTCGTGTTCTCGGACAGTGTCGGTAAAAACAGTTACCTGCTTCAGAGGCTGCACGGTCTAAGGCGTCACTCTCAATAGCTTGAACTGCCGAAGACAGGGGGATCCATGCAAATGCCGTTACGCTTTATATAAATTAAACCTTCCTTATCCCTAAGAAAGTAGTGTAATTAGTACGTTTGCTTATAACCTGAACCGGTAGTAAGATGCTGTGCTAATATTTTTGTGTGTGTGTATATATATATATATAAATTAATGGAAAAACTATTTCACCGAGCCACTTAAGCTCTTAAGTATATAACTCAGAAAACTACATTTTTATCATATTTAGGGCTATTGCTTAATCTTGTAGGCAAATAATATCTTCGTTGATCGGCCATGAGATGCACTCTTAAGAACAATTAACCGAGACAAAGGATACAAGATCACACTCAAAACCAAAAATAGCATCAAGGAAGGTCTACTAGTATTTCCATCCTTTACTCAATAAAAAACAAATTTGAGATAGTTGATTTTTTTTTTCTAAAGTATAGTTAATGTCTAATGTTGATTTTTATTTAAATAATGTAAACTCCCTGATCTTAAGTTCTATGTTTTATAATGAAGACACCATGTTGAGATGTGACGTTTGGTTTGAGCTGTATTACCTATCTACATGTTAAACAGGAAGTGATCCGAGTTCTCTATACGAACATTGTTAATGTGTGAGGGGTAAGGTGTCAGACTTCTGTGCTGGTGGCCGGGGTTCAATCCTCGGTCTCGGCACAGATTTATCTGATTTCCAAACCCTTCCTTCACCTCTGACAAGGCATCTTGTGAATGTGAGGAATGCCAGGCCGCCACCGTGGTTCGGATTCCACGTTAAACTGTAGGTCCTTCATTTCATCTCACAATCACCCTACCATTACACATTAGCGTAAGTGCGTATAACCCGAACGGGTAGTAAGACGCGGTGCTAATAATAATAATAATAATAATAATAATGTGTGCGTGTGTGTATATGTGTGTCAATAATTAAACACAGCAAGGATTTTCAAGTAATAGTTGGAGAATATTCTCAATCGTTCCTCTAGTAACTAGACCTAAAACCTTTCAAAAGTACTGTATTTAATTATTTATTATCCTGTTTCGTTTACCAGCAGAAAAACCCGCTGGGTTATTTAGTGATTATACTGTAGATTTTTTTTTATCACCGCGTCTTACTACCCGTTCAGTCTATACGCATGATAACTACTCTAATTGGGTAGGGATGAGGAAGGAAGAATTTTAGAGGTAATCTATCGGCATTTGTTTGGAAGGAGAGTGGGAAATAATTTAGGTTAGATTACCCTGACTAGGACTTGAACCCCAATATCCTTATCTTCAGCAGGTCTGTCTAACACGAGAGTGACGCCTTAGACCATTCGGCCACTGAAGCAGGCTGTAAATACTTTGAATACAGATTTAGTTGAGGAAGTCTCTGTTCATTACACTCTTGTGTATTGTAACACTACCCTTAATTCCCAATGAACTAAGGTATAAGATACTAACATTTTCAAAATTCTACGTCTTGTAAAAATTAACAAATAGAATACCCTGCGAACCCAGATGGGGTTTTACGTTAACCAAAACTAAACTGTAGATAAACATTCTTGAAAATGTTGTATCTAAAAGGATTAAAGTAATACGTGATACCCCTACGAAGCTTATTTTTTATAGTTGTAAAGATTTTAGATTTAAATATTAATTTGCCAAACAGAATTTCAACATACAACAGCCAAATGGGAATTTCGTACCTTCTAAAAACATCCCGGACACCTATGTGTGTCCGAGGACCTGATCCTAACAAGAGTAGTTCGTCCATCTGGACTACACCATTATATACAAAATTATTCTAGCTCAGAGAGGGGGAAGAGGGGTAAACAAAACAAAGGCAAACACAAAACAATGCTGAGAGGGAGGGTATAGAATAACGTAGCAGCAGGTAGATTGTTCTAGACCAAATGTTTCAACACATCACCACCTTCTTGCGCGTGCGCGCCACAATTTTCCCAACATTCCCCGCGATAATGCACAGTTCAGTCTTGCATGATTTTCACTCGCTTAGTTGGTCAGTTAAATCAATTGCGGCATGTTGTTATTTTTGTGCGGGGAGTACATTAGTGAGTCGAAGCTGCTGAATGGGGCAACG
This sequence comes from Timema monikensis, assembly GCA_902151445.1. Classification (NCBI taxonomy): domain Eukaryota; kingdom Metazoa; phylum Arthropoda; class Insecta; order Phasmatodea; family Timematidae; genus Timema; species Timema monikensis. Next base: position 4,482 of record CABFVZ010001123.1, read on the forward strand.
GTAAGTTTACTCGTTTTAATTCCAATAGTGTCTAGACTTGCTTTTATTTATTAATAGTTGTAGCTTTACAGTAATAAACGATACAGTATTGTTTAGAATATAGCCACATTGGTGGCCACAAGGGTTAAATGCCAGTCTGGTATAGTATGGTTTTCTGGCAGTGAGGAGAGGAAGTAGTGGTTTTAATTTATGATAGGTGTGGTGAAAGGTTTTTTTCCTTTGAATTGTCTCCCACTCTTCTTGATCAAAAATGTGGTTTTAATTCTTCTATGTATCTTTCTTCTTCTTCCTTACCCCATTATGGTAACTACCTGATTATGTGGTCGAAATCCTAATACGTAACCGTCGCAATAAAAATGGACTGCCTATGATGGGGGATATCAGGGTTCGAGGGTGCTTTTTTTTAAACCCCTAAAAGACTTCCCGTACTTCCTCCAACAAATGAGTGGAGTGTATATAAATTTCCTCTAATCTTACCTTCTTTATCCATACTCCATTAGCGTAAAAACGCGTATAAAC
>CABFVZ010001123.1:10000-18624 GCA_902151445.1 Timema monikensis
AGGGAATAAAAGTAAATGAGAGTGACAGGGGGGCAGTGGTGCATGACCTCTAATGATTAGTTTTGTTCAAATAAAAATCCACTTTATAATACAAAACTGCAATTACCTTTTATATTTTCACATGGTGCAATAAAACATGTATAATTCACACCCTATAGAGTACCTTGTTCTGTCGGTTGTAAAATCCTAGGCAGTTGTTGCACTTTTTAGTGGTCGAAGCTGTTGATTCGGTCGGTCTCATTGTTTGAAGTCGGCCGCGCCACAAGTTGTAACATCTGATTCTAGGAAAAAAGGAAGTGAAAGTGTAAGAAGCGCACATGAAAACCCCGCACAGAAAAAACCCCCACAACCATAAATGCTCACAGGAAAAAAGCCCACACGGCAAAAAAAAAAAAACCACACGGAAGAAAGCCCACACAGAAAAATGCTTACATTGAAAAAATGCCCACATGAAAAATGTTCAAACGAAAAGTGCTCACTGAAAAAAAAGCTCACACTAAAAGTGCGCACATGGAAAAATGTCCATAGAGACAACTGCCCCCATTCATTTTTACTTTCTCATCAAAAGAGAAAGTATTGTATCGTGAAAAAAAAAATCGAAATCGAAATAAAAAATTTAAACAAGGAAAAAAAAAAACGGAATTTTACAATTCTGTCAGGTCTCCTTGTCTATGTATGTGCTCAAACTTGATATTTAATTTTTATAAGTTTATACCTCCAGATTTTTTTGGTTCATTTTCACCCTTTCCCTCAAATAAAGGGTGACGAGTGCCTTTTTTAAAATCCAATAATTTCGAAAATGGCTTTAACGTTTTTGATTGAAATTGATGTATAGACTATGTTTGATTTCCCAAATAAGTGAGATAACACCTTATATTTGGTTTTTGGGTAAAAATTATTTGAAGGGCAATATACTGATGAGTAATTTTAGAAAAATTCGAAATATTTTGAAAGTAGCTATAACGATTTTGCTCCAAATTGGTATCTGTGGTTTATATGTACCTACAAAAATAAATGGTACAGAACTCTGCACAGACTTTCTTGCTCGAGTGTTTAAAAATGTAGATATTTACTCAAAATTCGTAATATAATATACACTAGCTTACGCGCGAACAAATTGTGCCATAGTTACAAACAATTTTTTTGACTCATGTTTATAAGTTTTATAATTTTATTTCTAAAGAATTAACGTTTTCACTTACACATCTGGACCAATAAAAAAATATCGATATTGGGTCACCAAGGGTCAACCCTTCGTATTAAAATTTTGACGGTTAAAATATTCAACATTTTATTAGGGGATGCCCATCTTATGGTTATCGCATTGCTATTAAATTTCTCTTTTATAAATTTTGACCAATAAAATAAGTAATTATTGACTATTACGTATAAAATAAGAGAAATAAATCATTGTGGTAACAGTGGTGAATCCCGGAATGGAGCGTGGGTGAAGTGCGCCCCCCTTCAAGAAATTAAACCAATTAAATCAATGTTAAAGGTACTACTAATTTTATTGTCACGTAATATTATCTCACTAACCAGATTTCATTAATGATTAATATACGGTAATTATTATTAATTACTTAAAACAATCACATAAAGTATTAAAATGGTGAAAATGGGAATTAATGAAACTACCCAAATTTAAGTTGTGTGCATTTCACCTTGTTGCAAAAACATTGTTTAGGTTGAAATTTACTTTATCATTTTCATTATTATTATCTCAATGATTAATAATAAATAAATATCTTTAAAATCATTTATTTTTAAATAACGTGCTTTAAATCAAATCTTTGAATAATACCACACAGCTAACATGTTAATTGTTATGTTTAAACTTATTTCCCTCTTAATAATCAATAAATATGTTCTTATTATTTGCTTTTAATAAATGTCAATAATAATCGCAAATTTCGTGTTATACCTTTCATTAGAGGATTATTCTCAAATTTATCGTTACACTGAAAATTACTCAAAGATTTCCTCTCAAAGTTTGAAGTATTTCTATGTCAATATTTCTTGAAACGCCCCCCCCCCCCCNNACCCCCCCCCCCCCCCCAACTCGATCACAATGGGAGCACTCATGTCCTCCCACCCTCATGAAAATCCTGGATTCACCCCTGTGGTGTACAAACACTTAACCTAAGAGGTTAAAGGAAAAACATCAGCTTCTTGGGAGACTTACTTATTTGCTTACTCTATGGCATTAGATAATTATTTCTTTTGAACTTAAGTATCTCTTCACAACTAAAGCTCACAAAATTAAATTGATAATGGAATTTTTCTCAATTAGAATTTATGCATCAGACCGGAATCCTTAAAGTCATTTTGACGAAAAATTCAGACTATCCATTTAGTTTGTTGTATTGATCAAAGTTAAGAAAACAAATTTAATCAAAATCGTTTAAGCCAATTTTGATAAAATCTTTTTATTTATATTTCCGCCCTAAAGGAAAATACCCTTAATTTTAGGGTCGGATATACAATTCCAAAATTTCTCGGTGTAATCGTAGATACCGAGTCTTAGACCAATCGATAAAATAGTTTAGGCTATAGCCCGGGTACAGACAGACAGACGGATGGACAGACATATGGCATTGCGAAAACAACTTTTTTGGATTCGGGTGATCGTGAAACGTCGACATTCTGAGTGATTTTCTTTTTTGATCACAATACTTGCTCTACCTGTGAGGTAGCGAGAAAGTAAAAATATTTATATTGGGTCCCCAAGGGTCAACATTTCGTATTAAAATGTCGACTTCCGGTTTAGATTTTTTAGAGTAATAATCTTTATGTTATGTAATAAGTAGCCTTTTTAATAAACTACACCTGCATGTAGATCCAATTTTAATGTATAATAACCATTAAATCTAACTTTATTTTGATATATTTTTGAATTTTATTTGAACCCTAAGCACTTGTTATAAACCTTAGTTATGTTGTTTTACAAGGGCCAGGATTTTGATGAACTAATATATGTCAAAAAAGTATCCATAAAATGGCACTAACAATTTCAAAAAATTACTTTAAATTAATAAAAAGACCCAAAAAAGTTAATGCAAACTCTATGAATGCACAAGAATAAATCAAACGAGCACTTTACAAGGGAAAACTAAAAAGTTAGTAATGCAAAACCATAATCAAACTTGGATTCCGTTAAAAATTAACCTTGATTTATAATTTTTTTCATATGGGCAATTTTCCATGTGAGCATTTTTCGTATTTTCATGTGGGCATTTTTTGTGGGGGCGTTTATCCGGTGAGTATTTATGACCATGTTTTTTTTTCTGTGCGATATTTTCATATGCGAGGTTACCTGGTGGTCTAGGGGTACGGTGTCGGACTTCTGTGCTGGGGTCCAGGGTTCAAACCTCGGTCCTGGCACAAATTTATCTGATTACCAAACCCTTCCTTCACCGCTGACAAGACGTGTATTAATCACTACTTGTGAATGTGTGGAATGCCAGGCCTCCACCGTGGTTCGGATTCCACGTTAAACTGTAGGTTCTCCATTTCATCTCACAATCACCCTAACCATTATACATTAGTATAAGTGCATATAACCCAAACGGGTACTATGACGCGGTGCTAATAATAATAATAATAATAATAATAATAATAATAATAATAATTCGTGTGCGCTTTTATTGTTTGCGCTTTTTTCCGGTCACCGTAACATCTATTTGTGAGTGGGCTGTGTAGGAATAGTTCAAGGTGATTTAATTCACTGAAATGAGCAGTTCCTTTGATTTAGCTCAGATGTTCATGAATTGCAGCCTTTATCTCAGTCTTTAACCAGTTCGTGCTCTAAAGTTTTTAGTTCACCCGTTCACAAGTTCGGAATTACAACTTGTAATTCACTCGTTCAGCAGTTCACGACCTACAATTTGTGGCCCAGCCATTCACCAGTTCGTGTTCTACAGTTTTAAGATCAGTCGTACACCTGTTTACGATCTATATCTTGTAGCTCAGTCGTTAAAACGATTTTAAGTTCATTATCTACAGCTTGTAGTTCATTTGCTTTTCAGTACGTGAACATACTGGTAAATAAAGATAAATATTTTGGTATGACCTCGTTTCTCTGACCAAGATTGGTCCAAGTATCACGTTTGTTCACTGTCACATCCTCTTGAACTCTTATCACTGCAAGAAACGTGAACTAGTTCGTCTAGTTCCGTTGGGAGGATCGTTCATTTTGAACAGCTATTCGTTGACGAACTCTACATCCCTAATAGAGCGACCATCTAGGGCAGAGATCTCCAACCTTTGTGTACCTTAGAGCACATTCAACACTAGAGGTAGTGTGGAGGGCACCAATCACATTTTCAATAAATTTATTGCCGAACATAATTCATAATGCAAATAACACACATACAAAAATACATTTTATTAAAAAAAATTGTGAGTTTAAAATGTATTTTTTTTTAATTCACATATAAAATAATGCAAAACTAGTTCAAAACCAATTGAAACCATTTTCACCAAACCAAAAGTCAATGCAAATTAAAAAAAAAATACTGCTTTATTTACGATTTTAACAAGACCAAAATAAATACACAAGGAAATATTTTAATCACCCACCGCCATTTTGGTGCTTAGGTACATTTTTAAAATATATATTTATTCTGTGTTTATTTGGGCGACAAAGCTGGGTAGACCCATGTCAAGATATTTACAAAGGAAATAGGAAGTATTAGCATGGTATTAATGAGTATAATGATAGTTCCGAGTAATAAAGAACATTTTGAAAATGAGCTGGCAAAGAAAGAGGAATGAGAGGGAAGGATTGGAAAGAGGGGGGCTTTCAATCACCAACTTCTTGAGAACAACATGCCTGGAGATAGGCACAAACTTAATTTTGGTCGGAAAAGCGGCAGATTAAAATTATTAGTCAATAACTGTTCAGCTGTGGTCAAAAAGTGGCAGGCAGATGCTAAAAGGCTCGGAGGGTATAGGGTTGGGCACCCCTGGCCTAGGGGAATGTGCTGTAATCCCCGTACCTCACAGCCAAGCCACGGGATGACCTCCACGTCTTGCAAGGACGTTGTTAACAGCTGTGGACCCGCGAGGCGGGCTCTCAGGTACACACACCAGTTCACACTGTAAGATTTAGATATATTTACCTCGGTCCTGGCACAGATTTATCTGATTACAAAACCCTTCCTTCACCTCTGACAAGACATCTTGTGAATGTGTGGAATGCCAGGCCTCCACCGTGGTTCGGATTCCACGTTAAACTGTAGGTCCTCCATTTCATCTCACAATCACCCTACCAGTACACATTAGCGTAAGTGCGTATAACCCGAATGGGTAGTAAGACGTGGTGCTAATATTAATAATAATAATAATAATAATAATGCTCTTTGGTAGACAGAGATGTTCTTCTTTTCTCAATGTTTCCACAACAATGTCTAGTATTTTGTTTCTCATACCGTAGCTTATGAGTTTTATAGATGGAGCTAGAAAGCTTTTGCGGTGCACTGTTCCACTCACCTACTTCTACGGCTCTAAGATCACATACTGACTTTCAGACAGTGATGTATACAATGGATATGATCGCTGAAGGAACTGTATGATTACTATTGAGAAATAACGTTGTCATTCTCTAGTTTTCATGTGGTCTGTCTTTTCTTAAATATAAGACAAGTTTTGCAGTGCTGATTAGTTGAGGTTGCCAGTAAACTCCATTCACGGTAGGAATTACTCTCTTAAAGGTCTTTTTTCCTACCAATATCCTACTATATAATAGATTTATGGTAGGGAAAAAGGCCTTTCAGAAGTCAATTCCTACCGTGAACAGACAATAGGTAGCTCCCTTCTTATCCAAATGCACCACCTCCTGACATAACTGAGAGCGAGGAGATTTTTCAACAATTAACTGAGAGAGAACGAAGATAAAGCTTTTCTTCACAAGACCCTCCAGTTCTTTCAGCAACGATATTGGGTGTAGTCCAGTAAAATTCATCCTTTCATTAATTGAGTGCTCCTTGATAGAATATATCTTCAATTTTGCACCCAATCGAGATAAGAATTGCACAAAGGAGAGGTAGAGAGAGGATGAGAAAGAAAAAAAAAAGAGAAAAGGGCGTTCTCGGATCACATGTCCTACTGTTTGAGTCTCTTGTGGTTAACATTAAATTTTTTCCCGATGATTCAATGTTTATTATGAACTAATACATATTTTTTTATAATTGTACGTATCTCTAAGATACAGTAGCCCCATGGCTTCTGTAGCTCACAGCTGACAGCTGACAGCTTTGCAAAGTTACCGGATCAAATTATGTATTTCTACGCCTAACCATATGATCTGCAATAACGTGTTTAGCAGTTGTCCACTTCTGACTTCTGACTTCTTTAGGTATATACCTAAATGTTGACTGTCATAAGTCAGCTGTGAACTGTCAGTCAGCACCAAAGAAGCCATGGGGCTACTGTAACTTCGCGTACCACAGGTGGAATACCGTTGATCTAGTCTGTCCCTCTTTTCTGTGCTTTTTTAAAAGGCTGTTATGAATACACTACTATATCAGGTGGAACTCTCGTTATATATTTACCTTACCTTGGGTAACTGATACTTTTATTAAGTCCCCATGCACTTATGGTTTCCATTTTTCTGTTTATTTATTTGAGGTATTTGACTTGCACATAGTGAACCAATTGATTATATCAATACACAAGAATTTCTATGAGTGAGAGTGAAAGACCCCACCAATTTTGCATGGTAAGGTATTCAAGGGTTCATTTACACGCCACAATCGACATTGGACCGACGGCTCTACTTCCCCTCCGAAAGGATTTGTGTTACGGATTTTTACTGCCCAAAGAAAATCCATTGACTCCAATTGGGTTTGAACCCACGAATGTTGGGTCTTGAGGCAAGCACTATACCCCAAGACTACCGAGGACGACACTTTTCAGTTGGATGTACAAAATACCTTGGATAATAGTTTCATTTCACTTGCATATTTTAAAGTATTTTGAATGTTTTGTTAAAATTTTTAATCTGAACAATTTCTTTAAGCAATCCGACACCTTAGCTGAGTCAGTAACCTGTCAGTCTACTGAGCTAATGGTCCCTGGTTCGATTCCTGGTGTGGTTGAAAAATTTATAATTGGTTAAATGTAGGTGTACCCTTTCCCAGTGATGAATTACCGGCCTGGGGACTGGATGTTTGCCAAATATGGCAAATTTACTAGACGGAACCTAAATTATTCTTTACTGTGTTTTACCTACATATTATTTGAATCGAATCAAACTGAAACCTATTATAGTGTTAGAGGAAACACTCGTTTACAGCCTTTGATTCAAATCTTGCTCCGCATGAAATTAACATAAATCATAGCCATGTTATGGCATGTCTTTTCTGTTTGAATAGCCTATCGTTTAATTACAAACAAATTACTACCCAGCTGTTATTTATGCTGGTTCTCTTGGTATGTAATTATTATACACACAAGACTTAGTTTATTGTTGATTCGGCGATGAATGTTGAACTTATTTTTTTGTGAATAGCTATGTTTAATTTCAAATTCGGTAGAGTAGCGTCGTTTTGCTGTTAGAGTTGGAGCTAATAAAGTTGTATTATAAGGGAACTCAGGTTGAGGTATTTTCCTAAACAATTTTTATAACAAATCCTTTTGACCAACATCACTACATTATTGCTTCGATAGATACATTTATTTTAATATTCTACACATTGATCTATACCGTTCTTGAATATTTGTCATATGTCATGCACATTGGGGCATTTTGAAAATAAAACTTATTAAATAAAGAGGAAAAGTACTAGCAAATTAAACAATGGTCATGACGAATATTTAAAAAATGTTGAGGTTACTATGTATAGAAATTTAAATTAAATGTATCTACTGAAGACATATTTTATTTATTTGACCCCAAAAAGTTTGTTGTTTGTTTGAAAAAACAACCGTAAAACTACGACACTTAAGGTGGAGTGCTAGTGAGCGTGAGTTTAGGGCAGTATGTTTGCAGTTTTTTATAGCACAAACATTTTTTGGCCAAAACAAATCAAATATTTCTTCTATAGAAACATAGAGTTTAGTTTTCTGCACATGCTAATCTCAACAGTTGTTGAATATCTGTCATGAGCATGGCAGCATTTGGTGACGAACTTTTCTCTCTATTTAAAAAGTTTGTCGCCAAAAAATGTTTGTGCTATAAAAACTGCAAAATTAATGCACTAAACTCGCGCTCACTAGCACCCCACCTTAACTCACGTTTTCTTCACATTTCTTCTTATTTAGGTCTTTATTGGATATACTTTTTTCTTAACTGTAGAATATTTAGCTAAATACTAGTAATGACGATAAATGACCTTTTCATAATATTGATAATATTCATAATAGGATAACATTAGAATGGACCTGAAAGAGATAGGGTGTAATGAGATGGACTGGATTGAAATAGATCAAGATAGGGATAGGGTGTAGTGAGGTGGACTGGATAGAGCTAGCTCAAGATAGGGGTAGGGTGTAATGAGGTAGACTGGATAGAACTCGCTCAAGATAGGGGTAGGGTGTAATGAGGTAGACTGGATAGAACTCGCTCAAGATAGGGGTAGGGTGTAATGAGGTAGACTGGATAGAACTCGCTCAAGATAGGG
>CABFVZ010001123.1:20001-65498 GCA_902151445.1 Timema monikensis
GGAGGAATCTATAGTTTTTAATTTTTTATCTCTGTCTACTCAAATATTGATGTCAAAATTTGTTAATTACAAATCGCGGCCAAATCCCAAATACAACATTTTGATTTTTTTTCATAAAAATTAACAACAAAAAAAGATTAAATGTTTTAGGAGGCTGAAGCTCCACTTATACTTACACTGCAAAAGCTGCACAGTTATTTTTACATGTTTCAATGAATCAGGGTGGCCTGGTGGTCTAGGGGGGTAAGGTGTCGGACTTCTGGGCTGGCGGCCGAGGTTCAATCCTAGGTCCCGGCACAAATTTATCAGATTACCAAACCCTTCCTTCAAGACGTGTATTAGTCACATTTTGTGAATGTGTGGAACGCCAGGCCTCCACCGTGGTTCGGATCCCACGTTAAACTGTAGGTCCTCCATTTCATCTCACAATCACCCTACCATTACACATTAGCTTAAGTGCGTATAACCCGAACGGATAGTAAGACGCGGTGCTAATAATAATAATAATTCAATGAATTAATGGCATCATCCTCAGGTCAGAAATTGAAATTATGTGCTTGAGTATCCCACGCCATGTTATTAAGGAGACTGTGCAGCTTTTGCAGCCAGGAATCAAGGATCAGGGAACTAACTAGAGCTAAGAAATAAATTCAATTTTTATTTTTCAAATCTTATAACTTAATTCTATCAATTCTCAAGAATAATATATTAATATTCTATCCAATATATAAATGGTCACATCATCCTTTGATTGTACAACCTAGTTTTAAGTGTAGTTATGACTCAAATGTTTATTACTTTAAAATGTACCTAATTTTTTAGATGGTTGTTATAACTTCAACACATGTCTTAATTACATAACGTGTAATTGATATTACCAAATCTTTTACAAATATCTCTTATACATTGTGCATATATATTATATTTATATTACACTAGACAATCCCGAACGGAGTTGCCCATGACCCCCTGTGTTATAAGATTTATATAAAAGCCCCCCTCCCCCCCATGGTGCCCGATTTCAAATGGAAACGTTATTTCTGAAACGTAATAAGCCAGATTATATCAATAAATATAGCTATATTATACCATGTGTAAAATTATCGACATTTTTATGAGGAATAAATTAAATTTTCAAAATAAAATATAACCTATGTTACTCGCTGATAATGTAGCTTTATATTGATGAAAGAATTTTTAAAATCGGTCCAGTAGTTTTTGAGTTTATCCATTACAAACAAAAAAAACAAAAAAATCAAATCTTTCCTCTTTATAATATTAGTATAGATATCTGTGTTTTTTTCACGTCACTCTAATACAACTTGTCTAACTTAAAATTGAATTCTATTTTTCTAAATTTCCTTAAACGTTCCTTACTAAGCAATTAAAATGTGTTTCAAAAAGCTTATATATTTACCAATTTAATAGTATAACAAACATTTATTATAATTTATTACCTACTTTTATCGTGTATTCTGTCTTTCGATGGATCTGTTACTATGTCTAAAGTCCTATAGCATGTACTATCAGCAGTTTCCTGTTTAGATCCTGAAATTTCATAATTTTTTTCCTTGTTCGGGGTCATCCATCTATCCATCTATTCCTGGTCCTATTCTATCTTCCACATTGCCTTATTCAGATAATAAATTGGCTATTTTTTTCACTACCACCTGGAATCAACCCATGGTCCCCTAGACTTGGGGGTCAACCACAAAGGCCACATAGCCACCGGGCTGCTTGTCGAGGTTATTTCAAGAGATGGTTGAGCTTAGCAACGAAAATGCAATCAGACTGAAGACCATCATTGAAGTTCTGAGCCAAATATTTCCGTGACCAGAGCAGAAAAAAGAATAGAGTTAAATGAAGTTATCATCTTTGATTCTGAAGGTCTTATTTTATTTCTTATTTCTAAAACATGAGTGATTGGTATCGGTGTGACTGCTCAAATTGCATATTATTGATGACCACATTCTCTTTGACTGGAAAATACAAGGAAGGATATTATTATGTTTTTTTTTACTATGACGAAAGCAGGATACGTGCGTAAAACGGTCTTAAATCTTTGATAGGAGGAGTATAAATCTTCGGTAACTATGGCTTATTGATATCAATTTAGAGCAAAATTTATCATTACAAAACATTTTACAATGTGGTGCAGGCATGCTGCTTATTTTTTGTTTTAAGAACTACTTTTGAGTTTTTAATTAAACGAATAAACTGAAGAGTAAGAACAATGAACGTATTGAATGTGACTACCAATCTTGGTAGTAAATCTTATTACTAAAATGAATATCACTGACTGCAATATACTTTCTAATTGGTTGATGAAATATACATTAATTTTATATATTAAGTTTGTGAAGAGAACTATAACCCGGAACTTACCTACTTACTTACGAACTTCATTAAAGTGTGGTTTCACCATTTGAACAAGGGTTTAGTCATAGGTAATCTCTAATTATTGTTTAGCAATTGATTTAAAATCCCTACATTTACAGGAGATATAACTTAATTTTATCGGATTTATATTGAACAATGGTGATGAAATTTAGTGTAGAAATACATGAAAATGAAATTTATAAAATTAAATAATTATAGTATATAAAATAAATATAATGTTTAACCTATAAAAGATTTAATAGGGATTTAATTATATAATTTTTAGTTACATAATTTTTAATTATACATAATTGCTGTTATTTTATAACTTAACTTTTTAGTTTTATTTTCTCAATTTTTAGTATATAAATAATAATAATAATAATTATTATTATTATTAGCACCGCATCTTACTACCCGTTCAAGTTATACGCAAACGTTACTATTAAAACTCAATTTATTATCTCATTAATATTATATTGGTGCTTATTTTCATGAAAATTAGGCTTTACCCTTAGTTTACCCTGAAAGGTGGCAAGCTTACCTTGCTTGTTTCAACTATGGTGCAGCTTAAACGATAGGGTTATAGTGCCCACAGCCCCCAAATTCTAAACAAAAATTAAAAATTATTTTAAGAATATAAAAAATAATAAAACTATCTTGAATGAAATTTGACGATTAAACTCTTTGTAAACTACATTTTTAGTTCCAAGAGTGTAAATCTATTCCATTTTTTTCCATCAAATGTATTTCGTTGTTTTCAGGTAGTTTCAAACCTACCACCCGCCGTACGATCAGTTCATAATTATCACGTTTGGCAGCATTGGATACTAAAGTCACTTGATCTACAGTTTAAGTCGCCTTTGCTGTAAGTTTCTATTAAAAGCCATAAAAAGTATCAATTATTAGTGAATGCAAGAATGGGCTTACTTCAATTTCTTTTTTGTACGAAATTTTGATATATTCTTCTCTCCGTTCAGATTAGATTCGNCTTCTCCTTAAAATTATTTTTACAAAAGATCAACGACGTTTTACGCAAAAATGTGTACCTTTGAGATTACATCTAAAGGTAGACAGATCTACCCTTCCTCTATCAAATAAAGTCATGTTTTATAGGGTCACAATAGAACTTTAAGATATTGTGGGATTGTTTTATAGTGTTACATGTAAGTTATTACACATTAAACAAAACTTTAAACTTAAAATTTTAACTTTTTAACTAGACGGAACTTTTGCTTACATTTGGTGCAAACACTTAAAAAATAATCAAACCACTTCATAGATAATCCAATACAGTCAACGCTCGATAACTCGGACCTCGATATCTCGGATTTCGAATAATTTATACAAAAATTTTCCGAAAGTAAAATTTTATATTTTAACGGTGCAGCCGCATGCTGGCAGGCTAAAAATGTTATTGACGTAGTGTAATACAGAGGGCTGGTGGAGATCTTGTAAAGTAGCGCTACCAACCCTCCCATCTCACCCTCGCCCGCACATTCAATACAGTATATAGACAATTTGGAGGTACTGTAGGCCTACTGTAATCTCAACCTTTCCTATTACAGTAACTGGCTGTGTTATTTGTGTATGTGTCTTAACCTATAGGTATTGTTTACCTCCTCACATTAAAGTTTAATATTACTTTAGATAAAGTATCAGTTTTCATTCGTTAGGTACAACTTTATTTTTCCCTCGTTAAGACGGACTTTTCGTAATCCGGAAAGACTCCCGTTTCCTTTAGTACGAGTTAGTTGACTTTCTAAACGTCTGAAAAGCTTCTCATTGCTCTCTTATGTAGCACCCTTAAGGTGCGGAAGAAGGGAGCGCAAGTGTTTTTACAGTTTTTATAACATTACATTTTTTTGACCAAAATAAATCAAATATTTCTCCAGTAGCAACATAGAGTTTAGTTTTCTGCTCATTCTGATATCAACAAATCTTGAATATCTGTCAAGGGTGTCCTGGAATTTTGTCAAAAACTTTTTAAATAAAGAGAAAATGTTTGTACTAAATTCCACGACATCCTTGACAGATATTCAATATCTGTTGATATTAGCATGTGCAGAAAACTAAACTCTGTTTCTACTGGAGAAATATTTGATTTATTTTGGTCAAAAAAGTTTCAACTCTAAAAATTGTAAAATTACTCGCGCTACATTCTGCCGCATCTTAAATACCATGTTTATATTTCTTTCCTTAAATCCCCCCCCCTACTTTGCCCCCCTCCTCCTCTATTACACTCACCACCAGAAAGCAATAGTTTCTCAAGTTGTTACTCCCTTGTAAGTTCATAAGAAGCTCAAGCGCATAATGACGGTACAGATGTGGAGATACTCGCAGAATACACCTCTCTCTCACTCTCTCTCTCGCTATGAAAGTTCGCGGAGTGAGATGATATATTGTACGTGTCTATTAGTCCCCACCCAAGATTCGCCGGAGTCCTTGAGGGGAAATAATGGGAGCAATGCACCTCAGCGGTTTCACTTAGCTCACCCTCAAGCAGTTCGGATCGTACAACTCTTGATCCACCACTTTACATAATGAGTCTTATTACTGGAGCGATGGCAGCATAGAGTAGTCTATTTCGAGAGTAATATTTCTTTTGATTCTTCTACTATTTATTCTCTCGAAAATAATATCTGCGAGCGGTAATTTTTTGTTTATTCGTTAGAAGTAGGCAGAAGTTAAAATAATAATTAATTTTCTCGAATACATTTTGATAATTTTAGTTTTAGAAATTGATCACTAATATAATTGTTGTTGAACGTAATTCGTTTTAATCAAAGTTAAACAGGCTCCTTAAAAACATGACTCCAGTAAAACATTCGTTACGTCTATTCAGATTATATGCATATGTACTAATTACTATAATGAATTAGGGATAAGGAAAGCTAAATTTGTATTTGCGTGAAAACCGGCCCCATGGCGTATTGGTCAGTGCACCAGGCTATGAGCTTAGGGGTCCCGGGCTTGAATCCCGTCTGGCACCTTGGGTAATTTTCCCTAAAGGGGAATCACCCCAAACGGTCACCAAGATTTGGTTAGTTAGGCTTGAGCTAGTTTTAGGTTTTTCTACTAGTTCAACACCCTTACACAATCACTATCATCATCATCATCACATCTTATCGGGACATGGAAATAACCTCCACAGAAAGGATGTACGATTAGTACATTTGGGCGTCCCCTGGGGAGCTGTACATTAGTACTAGCTAAGCATTTCACCGCTGGGCTACGATTGTTGTAGCACCGACGTGGAGTACTATTATTATTATTATTATTATTATTATTATAATTATTTGCATAGAGGGAGAGTGGAAAACCATTTATGGCAAACCACCCACTCGCAATCTTAATATTATATGTCTAGAATAGCACACGCAAGCGTAGTCATATATTGGAATATCTTGTCGAAAGGAGATGAAAATTCCTCATCTCTTGTAGCTGCGTTGTCTTACATTCCTCATCTCTTGTAGCTGAGTTGTCTTGCATTCCTCATCTCTTGTAGTGCGTTGTCTCGCATTCCTCATCTCTTGTAATTGCGTTGTCTTACATTCCTCATCTCTTGTAGTTGCGTTGTCTTGCATTCCTCATCTCTTGTAGTTGCGTTGTCTTGCATTCCTCATCTCTTGTAGTTGCGTTGTCTTACATTCCTCATCTCTTGTAGTTGCGTTGTCTTACATTCCTCATCTCTTGTAGTTGCGTTGTCTTACATTACTCATTTCTTGTAGTTGCGTTGTCTTGCATTCCTCATCTCTTGTAGTTGCGTTGTCTTACATTCCTTATCTATTGTAGTTGCGTTGTCTTACATTCCTCATCTCTTGTAGTTGCGTTGTCTTACATTCCTCATCTCTTGTGGTTGCGTTGTCTTACATTCTTCATTTCTTGTAGTTGCGTTGTCTCGCATTCCTCATCTCTTGTAGTTGCGTTGTCTTACATTCCTCATCTCTTGTAGTTGCGTTGTCTTGCATTCAGCCAATCAGAAACAAAAGCAAGTTATTTGGTAAAGGATAAAAGTTGATTAAAATATATAGTAAAATCTATTGTATTTTCATTTTTCAACAAGAGTAGCTATAGTGATACGGGCATACCAACTTTTTCAAATATTAATTTGATTCTATTTAACTCACATAATTTGCAAATTTTAATATAATTTTGAAGAGAGAGTCATATTGGTTGAAATTTCGTATATACATTTTACTGCAGACAGTTTTTGTTTAAGGAGAAAACATATACAACACGTCTTGAGAGTGTGGTTTTCAAAAGCGCATCCGACAAGCGGGTGCCACTGGACGTAGCCAGGACCCCTAATTTTGAAACTTGCGAAAATATTCACTAGCGGGCAAACTCGCAAATCGCAGGCTGTACCAAAACAGAGCTATTGTCGTACGAGTCGGTGTGGCTTTGTTTCGCTTGCGACTGAGTTTTCAATCCGACAACACTGTAAAATCATGACGTGCCAAAGGTTTAAGGCGATGAGATGCCACAGCGAGCCATTTTACAAGATACGTGACTTAAAGTAAACATTATTATTGTATTGAGTGCATCATGTAAAACGATTTGTTTAGTTTTATTAGGAATCCATGTTCCATTTGTATGCATCTAAGCTTGTTGTTTCAAAATGTTATTAGGTTATATGAGTAAAAGTTAAACCAGCCTTCTGCTCAGTATCCACTTTAGCTCACTTAGATGTTCACGAGATCAATCCCACCCCTATTACAATATTTAAATTTTTTGTCTAAATTTAAATCACTTGTTAATAATTATAATTCACTAATATATTATTTTATCTTCGCAACTATTTTTAGTACATAAATATGTCCTCAAGGTTTTTACTATGCAAATAATAATTAGCTTGCTTAGCTTTAATTTTAAATGTGTACATTTTTGATGTCATACAACCCATTAATTTAATTTAAATAATCACCTACATACAAAATTTCAAAATTAATGTGCCGTTTTTAATTTACTACCTTGTTAAATTATTTTTAAATTAGAATTTTATGGTAGTCTACGTTGGCTCAAATATCTTGTATACTTATATAAAAAAAATATTTAAAACAAATTACATGCTTACCAATACAATTATTTAAAATTAAAGTTTAAAGTCTGATAAATTTAAAAAAAAATGGAGATGATTGGATTTTAACACGCGAACTATAGATTATGAGAACGTGTGACGTCAGTTTTCACAGCGCAGACATTTCAAAATTAGGGGTTTGCGAAATTGTGTGCGAGATGAGAGAGATACGTTAGCTAATCGCTACTCGCACGTTTCAAAATTAGGGGTTCAGACCTTACCAATTAGGACCAAACCGACAGTGGTGCTATCTCACAACATACAGTTGTCTTAACTACCCCATGTTCACTTTTAATAACTTTACTGAAAACCAACTCTGAGGGAATTGCAGGTCTTATGGAAGAAATACCTATCTTCGCTTTCTCTCAGTTAACTGTTGCCAATTCTCCTCACTTTCTGTTGTGTCTTAAGGTGGTGGGCTGGGACAAGTAGGAGCTACTGGCAACATTGAAGAGCCAGCGTTGCAAAATTTACATTATTTTATTTATTTTTACCGGTTCAGATTATACGCATACAATGATAATTACTCTAATGAGGTAGGAATGTGGAAGGAAGAATTTTAGAAGTAATCTAACCACATTTTCTTAGAAGGATAGGGGGAAACCATTTAGGAGAACCACCTTCAGTAGAACCGACTGGGATTCGAGCCCCGATCTACCCATCATCAGCAGGCCAGTCTAACACGTGAGTGATGCCTTCGACCATTCTGCCTTTATGTGGTTATAATGTGTGTTAATATTTGAGGGACGGTTGACTACTTGAAAACAAGAGAATGACAACGTTATTTTCCCAATAGTAGACAAGAATGTGGTTCACTCAAGGTTAGGTAGGTATTCAGCTGCAGTGCATTTGAAATGAACTCTTGGAGTCACGTAAATATAAATCATTCACGAGCTAAGTTTACCTGGATGACAGCTCGAAATGTTACTAGAAGTAATCCCCAATATATCACTACGCCAACAGCTGACATCTATCACTTTGGATGACTGTAATGAAAACAGATGGTAATATATTAATGTGATAGTTAACCACAGTAATTTTGGCCAATATTATTTATATATTTATTTGAGGTCGTACACAAAGTTTATTTATAGTTTTATTCCCCTTAAAAAAATATTAACACTACTTTCACAAAAATGTCTAAAGAACATAGCTTTAAAATGGCGACTGACTAATCTAAACCATATGATTGAACATGACGGTAAACAAGTTTTTTACAATGATGCAAACACGTGGTTGATGACAATATTTTATTCAGTTAAATATTTCGAAATAATCATAAAATAATTTATTGTATGTACAAAAATGACAACAATTTTCTCTTTTCCAAGTAAATACGATGCCTGTATTAAAATATATTTATGTGTGCACTATATTACACAAAATCAATAACGTTCCAAAACGAAAAATAAGTACTTTTAATTATGTTTAAAATATTGTTTCGAGTTGGATAAAAAGAAATTATTTAAAAAAATGAAATAGTATGAGAAAACTTAAGTTTACGTTATTTTAAATGTAATATATAACAGGTAATTAAAGATCTTTACATTTATAACAAAACTGTGATCTTTTACAAGTGTTGGCAACCCAAAACCTAAACATATGATTTTCGAACTGTCATCCAGGTAAAAACCTATCGTGAACGGTACGCTCTTTTCTCTGAAAGTGTATTGCTTAGAAGAGTGTGTATACGAGCGTGAAGGCTTGGGATGTTCATAACCTCACTCCCTTTCCCTCTCTACCCTCTTCACACCGTTCTTGGCGGGTATCACGCGAACATCTCTCGAAACATGAACGTCCCGGTCCACTAACTTCGCTGATCAAAACATCCGTTTGATGCGATCCTGCTTTGCACCAAGTGTTCAACTTTCTCTGCTTATTTACAGTATACTTTATTTCTCGTTGGGTTTGTTTACGATCTATAATTGCCTTTTGGACAGTTATAGATTCGCATAAGAGAAGTTAGTGGTTTACAGGGAGCGGGCGAATACCTTGGACTATCACAGATATTCTTAAATTAAAATATTATCCAAAGAGGAATGAACTCTGCAGAGATACACTTCAAACTGATTAGTCCCATAAGTAACCAAAAATATAATAACATAAATATAAATATCAATTGTCTTTTATGGTGTAAGAAATGGTATATTTTACAAAGCATGGATGGTATTAACCCGGATGGGTAGTAAAACATGTTGATAAGGAAATGGTTCGATGAAATCGTAGAAACTTGTAAAAAATAGTCTAAAATAGGTTCTAGGTTACTACTACCCTTAAGAAAATGTACCTCCATAAAACCAACAGATCATCTTGTAATTCACAATAAATATTTTTTTATAATTCAATTTTATAAAAAGATTGTACAGATCATTTGAATAAAAAACTTTTGTAAGCCACCCTGAAATTATTTATATTAGTAAAAATAAAAGTATATTTTTATTTATAATGAAAATCAATTCTCATATAGGCCTACTCTTGAATCAAATCTTAAACGCAGTTTTACAAACATTTCAACATAAGTAAATTATTCTTACGTTAATTTATTTTATAAAAGTAAACATATATTATAATTTAAAATCCTCCCATACCAATTTTGAACAAAAGCGTTAGCACTATTTCCAAAAAATTTAATAGACCATATAGTTTTCAAAAATCAGTCATTAGTTAGGCAAACTACATTAAATATTTTTAATATAAACGTATATATAATTACATATATTGTAGAGAACTAACCAGAAACCCATTTTGTACCAAATCGTTTGAGCCATATTTAAAATATTTAATTAAAAAATAGTCTTGAATAATTTACCCTTAAACTAATTTTCTATCGAAAAACCAGTAGCTAACTTATACAATTTTATTAGTCATGTCAAACAAAAATTTTTACAACCTTTTATAAAAAAATTACAATTTTCAAAATAATTCATCACTAAACTCTCCATAATTTAAGGGCTAAGGTCAAAATAAAAAATAAAAATCCCAAGCTATAGCCATACAGAATCTAAATATTAAGTTTGGAAAAAAAATATCAAAGCTTTTTGAATATAGGTTCAGAGACATATGAACAGTTATAAAATACTTTTTTGGGGGGTTGGAAACACATAAAACGTTAATACTATCTAGTGTCAGCATAAAACAATATAATTTTGGATGTAGGCCTATGCCAATTTGAGGCAGTCAAGCTCTCATGACAGGACTACCCTTTCCAGAACGACTACCAGTAAAACATGTAATCGTGTAAAATAAAAGTACATTAAAATAAATCGAAAACATCTATAGGCCTAATTACTTTATTAGTTAGGATTGAAAAATTTAAAGGCGAGACCCAATTTTGTCCTTTTCCATCGAATAAAACCAAGCTAAAATAAATTTCTTTTTTAAAAAATAAGTTTAAAAAAATGTACGTTGCTGTTAAAACCTGTTTTATCAGTTCTTGATATATGGTTTTACATGTAATGAATCAATAACAATTAATTTAGATTTTTTTTTTTTTAGGAATAGTGATATACGTAATTAAGATTAAATACAAACCAAATTGTTCAGTATAGAATATTGAGAATCGAATTTACTATGAAAAGATTTGGTCTCATACTCGTATTTTAAATTATTATTATTATTATTATTATTATTATTATTATTATTAGCACCACGTCTTACTACCCGTTCGGGTTATACGCACTTACGCTAATGTGTAATGGTAGGTTGATTGTGAGATGAAATGAAGGACCTACAGTTTAACGTGGAATCCGAACCACGGTGGAGGCCTGGCATTCCTCACATTCACAAGATGTCTTGTCAGAGGTGAAGGAAGGGTTTGGTAATCAGATAAATCTGTGCCGGGACCGAGGATTGAACCCCGGCCGCCAGCATAGAAGTCTGACACCTTACCCCTAGACCACCAGGTCACCCGTATTTTAAAAGAATTAGCATACTTTATTTAAACTTCATATTACAAATAAAATTATATTGCTCTGTGCGTTGCTGGGTTTTAAAATATGTTCCCAATTAATTTTAATGATATCAAAATTGAAAATTGAACTCATTTACTTAGAAGCGTCTTTGATATTTTTTTTTATAAATCATGATCGTCTGAACCATTATACCGTATAGTTAATAATCAATTAAAAACTATCCAACACATATATTTATGTAAATAGTATGTTGGTATAAATAGTTCAAAATAAATTTAAATTAGGAAATTAACATTATGTCCAAAAATTTTTTTTTTCAGAAAACTTAAACCTTAAGTTAAAATAAAACTTAAATAATTGAAAAGATAATATATATATATATACCATACATTAATTTTACCCACTTCAGTAGCCGAAATTTCTAAGTCATCGCTCTCATGTTGGGTTGTCCTGCTGATGACGGGGAGATCGGGGTTCGAATCCCGGCAGGGTCTACTATTGAGGATTTTTTCTTAAAACGGTCTCCCCCTCTCCTTTCATGAAAATTCGGTTTAACTACATCTAAAATGTTTCCTTCCTTCTCCCTGCCCCATTAGAAATGATATATGCATATAAGCTTAGCGGATAGTAAGACACGATAATAAGAAAAAATACATTTATTTATGTTTTGATTAAAATATTAATTAAAATGTTAAATGAGTGCCATACAAACCATGCAATAAATTGTTTGTATCTTACACATCATTTAACATGCTTACGTTTTAATGGTAATGCAATAGAAAATTTAAATAAAATACCTAAGTACAATGATGTAAAAATGCAATATCTACGATTTAATACTGTTTTTACTGGTTAAGTTTGTAAATTTGCTTCTCTTGCTGATAAAAATCACATTTTTAATTTTAGGATGGCGCTAAATGAGTAAGTTTTGATTTTATGCTCATTATATATATACATATATATATACATATATATGTATATATAATCTGGGGCACACCATGAACTTTCAAACCTACAAAGTATATAAGCACATACATTAAACTGATCACGTGATTTTCTGCTTGAATAGCATGACAAACCCATATACAAAATGAATTTCTTCAGCTGCTCTAACCGGGATTAAACCAAAGTCTTTTAAAAAGGTATATTCGATCATTAAAACCACCATTTCAATACATCGTACTTAACAGGATATTAAATCTATTATTACTAAGATAATACGTCATCAATCTCCTCGTAGAATGTTTAAAAACAGTTTTGACAGCTTTCTTCGCCTTTAACTTTTAATTTGTATCTTCTATTAAAAATTAAAAAAATAAATCTATTTTACATTTGATCATTAGCCAAGTAGTAGTCAGTAGTTATTCTTGGCAGGCATGTTAGACAACCACTTCGTCATAGGGGGTCCCCGCGTTAAAAGCCTTGAAGATGAAGGCTGGGGGGAGAGGGGCGCAAACCCCCACACTTTAGTAAGAGAACTCACTGGCAAGGCGTCCGACGTAGTGTAGCAAATTCACATTACTAAAATAACGTCAGAAGGAAGCGAACGAGTAGAAAGACGCGGCCATAAAAAAAAAAGGATTTTCTGTTATATTTGAGATATGAATTAAATCAACCCAATTTTTTTTAAATTTTAATTGTTTTAAACAGAAAGGTTAAGACGCCTTTGGTTAATATTATTAATATTTCATTGTTTGCAGCTCTTATGTATGTCTGGTTATACTAAGTTTCAGCCCCATATTTTGAAGCATCCTCAAGGGGAGGATGCCCAAATAATACCCAAAAAAATACAAAAAGGGGGGGACAACAACAGAAGTGAGTGCAATGGAGTTCAAGGCTTTGGATGCTATACCCAAAACATTCAAATACCAAAGCTCGCAACTCTCACACCTGTTGCTGAGCTATTAATAGGGATCGTCTACCTCTGGAAAAAGTAAGATACTGCAACCTACCTACCATTCACAATAAACAATAGAAAAATATTAGACTTAATACCTTGGGTATGGTGGGTATATATAATAAAAATTAGTATAAGTCATGGTCAGTCGATATTTATTAGCTATCGCTCAATTAAATGTTCAACAGTTCCATTCAATGTTTACATTGTTGTTATGTATAAAAGAAATAGATGAAATTCATAAACAACTATGAATTTAAGTCAAAGCTAAAGAGTCTGAGGTTAAATATTCATCAGATTACTTAAATGTTAACTTAAGATGTCGTCCATTAGAAATGGCGAATAGTAAATGACAACATGAGAATTTGAATTCAAATATTAAATATTCACCCATTAAAATGGGACATAGCAAATGACAACAAGATAATTTAAATTCAAATATATAAACAGTTCCCGTGAACATTAATTAAATATTACAGTACATATGTCAGTGACCTGGCGGTCTAGTGGTAAGGTGTCAGACTTCTGTGCTGGCAGCCGGGGTTCAATCCTCGGTCCCGGCACAGATTTATCTGATTTCCAAACCCTTCCTTCACCTCTGACAAGACATCTTGTGAATGTGGGGAATGCCAGGCCTCCACCGTGGTTCGGATTCCACGTTAAACTGTAGGTCCTTCATTTACTCTCAGAATCACCTTACCATTACACATTAGCGTAAGTGCGTATAACCCGAATGGGTAGTAAGACGTGGTGCTAATAATAATAATAATAATACAGTACATAATCGGTACAATCGATTATTTATGACTCGGCTGGCGATAAGACGCCCTGACCTTGCAATTAAGTAATCTCAATAAAAAGGTAAAGTATATTCTTAACTGTCAGATTTATTTTAAAGTATTATGAATATTAAGCCAAAAAGGAATTTTGAAAAGATTTACATTTAAAAAAAAAAGAAGTTTAATTTGCCGAAAGTGGATTTAGTTCTTATATTTTGCATCGCTGAAAGCCGGAGCTTATCGTATCCCTGATATGACTCAGGCCCAATTGTAAAGTTCGTAGCCACAGGCACCAGAATATATACCCTATAAGCACAGAAGAGGGGAAGATGGGAAAAAAAGGGGGAATAACAATCGAGAATACAATGGAACACAAGAGAGCGCATGTTGTTTTGCTTCGGGAGAGCCCGTGGGCGTTCGGGAATCTTCTCGAGGGGGATCTCCTTACTGCGCAAGTCCACTCAACCCAAGGCCTTGGCTTGAACTTGCCATTCCGTCTTCACAAACAGTATACAATTTTCCCGGTTCAGTGAAGGTGCGTTAGGTGGTTTTGTGTCGTTCTTCCACGCAGCCCCAGTCAACAAGCAACGGGGTAAGGCTTGACTATTTATTTTTGTTTCGTGTCTATCATAAAACATCCTATGCTACAATTTGACCCCTTATAAGTCATGAACTGAAGTGGTTTCAAACAATTGAATCACTATTTAGAGCATATGATTATACACTATTTTGTTAAAATTATGCCATGCAATTATTGACTTTCAAATGACTTTAACTATTATGCTGGACAGGGGGTTTGGAGCTATAATCCCAGCCTGATGTAAGGAAAAAAAAATTTAGTTGGTCTCAGACTCTTCTGCAACACAAATGAGGGTACATAAAAAAATTATTAATAGCATCGGTGAATACATTTTCTAAGCACAAAGCTCATTTATTCTCATTCTATGATGATAGCTGTGGTTTGAACCCAGCCAATGTATATTGAGGGTTCTTTTTCAACAATTGGTTTCCTACTTTCCCTTCCTCAAATAAGGGTACACTTTCCCCAATCTATGCCTTTCTCAGGCCTACTTTATTAGTGTATTTCACTTCAGCGTCCACATGGTCTAAGGCGTGACTCGACTGCCAATGACGGGGAAATCGAGACTCGAATCATAGTCGGGTGTATTGAGGATGGTTTTTCCTAAATGGTTTTCCATCCTCTCTATCTCTATATGCAAATGCGAGTACACTTAATTTAAATTCAACCATCATCCCTAGCACATTAGCGTAATTACACCTGATATAATTGCTGAGGGAACTGCAGTTCTTATGGAGAAAAGCTTTATCTTAACTCTCTCGGTTGGCTGTTGCCAAATCTCCTCACGCTCAGCTATGTCTGAAGGCTTTGTTCTGGGGTAAGAAGGAGCTACTGGCAACCTTGACTAACCAGCGTTGCAAAACTTGTTTTATATTTGAAGGGCGATGTACCAGACAAAAACAAGAAAACGACAACACTGTTAACCATGCAGTTACCTCAGCGAGGATATCAAATATAAGACATACTCGTGTAACCCAAAAGGTTAGTGGGAAACTGTAAAAAAACAAAACAATATGGTTTTGCACGTGCTAATTAAAAAAGAGAAGCTTATTATACCCTCTGTATAATTTCAGCCACTAATCTCCAACATACATGTGCTATGTTTTTTTTCTTTACTTTGTAACGTTTGTAAATCTGCACCGACTTCAGGACATGTAAGAATTCTAATGTTAATAAAGACTTTTTGTGTGTGTTCCCCAGGGTCATAACGTGGATAGCAAGTCAAACAGACACGTTAAGTTCCCTCTGAGCTTTGATCACTCTATCAGGAGAGACGAAACAGTAATTATTAACAGCTTAGCAGTCGTTATGGCGACATTAACGCTGTCAGGAGCTTCTCGTTTTGTAGACCAACATGCCCGGTGGGTATGGCCGCAAGGATAGTGAACTGGACTGGCGTGGGAAGATGAAGTTTAAATTATTTTAATTATTTTTGAAGTAATATAACAAAATTGTTTATTTTGCTTAGGCCTAAGATTTTTTTAAATCATTGTGTTTCGGTGGATTTGACATTTCACATTAGCCGAGTTGCTTAGGGTGATTGACCACAAGTTTTGGAGATCCAGGGAGGTACTTATGAGGCTATTAACTCCTTATATACGTGCTCGTTCTGCCATTATTTTTTGTATGCGCCACGTCTTCCCGTTAAGATTATAGGAAAAACCGTCCTCAGTACACCAGATAGGGTTTCGAACCCTGATCTCTCCGTCGCTTGCAATTCAGTCCAACACGATAGTGACGCGTTAGACCATGTGACTACCAATGAGTGGATTAAATTAGTAAATATTCAGGTTCTATGACTGTGTGGTTTTAGGTGTATTGACTTAGGTTAATTTAGTTTGTAAGTCGTAATGCCACAAGTCTTACTATCCTTCCTGGATATCCCTATATTTGTTATAATGGGCGTAGTTATTAGACGTGTAGAATTCTAAAGGAAATGTACAGGCATTTGCTTGGATGGAAAGAGTGGGATGTCATTTAGAAAGAAAAAACTCAATACATCTGGCTCGGGGCTCAAACCAAGACCTCGCCGTCATTGGAATAGTAGTTAAAGAAGTGACTGACGCCTCTATCTGCGTGTACAACGATTCGTATACGTTTTTAAGTCTTGTATAGCTTTAAAAAGTACACTTATGCAATGTGATCGATAGGGTTGGGATGAGTTTGTTGATGAATATTTAAAAAAATTAGCTGTTACTTTTTTTGTATGGTCAAACAATCCTTGACTCGGTGGTTTTACCCATACTTGTAAAAATATTATTTTATCCGCCAATTATGTAAATTTCGGGGTATAAGTTCAATTTATTCAAAATTATGATATATTTTAATCTTGTTTTGACGGTTGATTTGCAAGACATTTCAACACTCTTCTGTCCTTCAGGCTGGAGTCTTTTTCAGAAGCAAATAAGGGTCTGAAGAACATAAGAGGGGGTTCGGTACAGTTACTTGTAGACCTCGCAAGAGTAACATGTACAAACTACGTCGGGTACTTTGATATGAATTTGATATAATTACTCCTTGTCACGGAGATTTAGAAATGTGACACGCTCACTCCACGTCGGTAATTCTGTTATATGGGATATCGAATCCAGTGACACATTTATTCATATTTATAATTAAAGTACTGTATTTAATAATTGTATTTTGAATAAAAGGTTTATTAATTTTATCAGAGGAGATTTTAATTACATGATAAATAAATAAAATAGCCACACACACCTCGAAACCTTTGTCACAAACGTAATATAACAACGTGCCGCCCCAACATGGGGCACTGGTGCACCCGGGGGTTTAGGGAGTAGGAGGATAAATTGGGGCAGTTGCCCCCCTCTCCATCAAGATCACAAATTAACTTTAAAAATTTGATAGCAAAGTACAAGTTCCAAATAGCTTCTAGATGCATCCCATTACAGAAATTTGCCAGGTTAGGGTCATACCAAATGGGTTCACGAAGATTTTGCTCTTTATTTTCGACATACTTTCGAATCAAGTCTTTAGTGTGTTTGGAATAGTACAGCATTTAGGTGGGTATCTATCGAACGCGAGCAAAGGTAAGCATTTTTGCAGTTTTTTTTATATCAAAACCTTTTTTTTGGCCAAACTATATCAAATATTGCTTCAGTAGGTAGTGTACATAAAGTTTAATTTTCTTCATATGGTGACATCAACAATTTTTGAATATGTCCTGGAATTTAATGAAAACTTTTTATTTCCATTTAAAAAGTTTGTCATCTAACATAGCTATGCTTATCATGACAGATAGTCAACAACTGTTGATATCACTATGTGAAGAAAATTAATCTCTATATTTGTACTGAAGCAATATTTGATTTATTTTGGCCAAAAAAAAGTTTTGATATAAAATCTGCAAACACACTGGCCTTTACTCGCGTCTCTTACATCCCCACCTTAAGCAAGCACTATAATCCACGGTAGGAATTACTTACTAGAAGGTCTTTTTTCTTACCAATATCCTACTATATAATAGATTTCTGGTAAGGAAAATTGCCTTTTAGAAAACAATTGCTACGCTGAACAGACTTTATAAGTGTTTTTGCGCGCACAGTGTAAAACTGTTTTTATGTTTATTTTTGTTCTAGTGAGTGACAGTGTTCATAATGCCATATGGCAGGCGGAGATGGTCAGGAGAAGAATATAGGAAAAGTTGTAAGCTATTTGATATGTTTTTTAAATGTGAGTGCAATGAAGTGGGGTTGGGGGGTCGCGGGCGGCGAGGAGGTATTAGAGAATGTATGAAGTCTTGATTGAGTTTTTGTTTCACGAGTGGGAAGGTTAATGTTCGAATCCCAACAGAGTGCGCTGCGGGTGGTTTAATGTAAATTATCACGGTTGTTTTATCACAAATGGGGGTGCACTTTAAAAAAAAAATACTTTCCTAATCTCTCTTCTTGAGATGGGGAGCCACTCCCCCCCNCCCCCCCCCCTACACGGCATCTTACTACCCCTCAGGGACATACGATTTTTTTAACTAAGCTAATGGGGTAGGAATAAGGAAGGATTTATAGAAATTGTACCCGCATTTTTGTGGAGGAAGAAGGAAAGACTTCACTCGGGATTTATCCAGGATTTGAACCTCAACATCTCTTTATCGGAAAGCCAGACTAGACGAGTCTAACCTTTAGTTCACGTGTTTAACAGATGTGGATTTAAGTCGTTAAGTAACCCTAAAAAAATATACCAATTAAAAACAAAATTATAATACAATTTGTTAATGAAACGTATAACCTCTTCTCTGACGATACAAGAAAGTACCTGTAAAACTGCCAAAATCAATCTCCCTCGTATATACCTTCTCTTGTACTCTCTTGCAAGCAAGAAGTCATTAATTGATAGCGTTCAGTTGATGGGAACCAGCTTTGAGCTGGTCGTGTACCATTGGTACTCTCGTATCTTAATTATACAGCTCAAGGCCGGCCAGTCACCCCCTCGCAGTAAACTCGCACTCACCAAATTACCCTACAGTCTGATTCACAAAAAGGTGAACCCTACATTAACAATATTGAGAGATACATAAAGTGGAAAGTGCAGTTCATTTAAGATTAAAGGAAACATTTTTTGAAGCTATTAAAACAATTTGTACACGTCTTTAATATTTGTTCCTTTTATATTTTCCTAGCCTTTAATTCTTTTCCACCTCTGACAAGACGTGTATTAATCACAACTTGTGAATGTGGGGAATGCCAGGCCTCCACCGTGGTTCGGATTCCACGTTAAACTGTAGGTCCTTCATTTCATCTCACAATCACCCTACCATTACACATTAGCGTAAGTGCGTATAACCCGAACGAGTAGTAAGACGCGGTGCTAATAATAATAATAATAATTCTTTACCCAATTTCTTTTATTCCCTTTTGTTTAATTCGTTTCCTCTACATATAACTACAGTTACGCGTATCTCTCTCTCCTGGCTAGTTCCAACCAGTGGCGGCTCGTAGATAAAATTAGGAGTGCTGCTCCAGAAAAATTCTAGCCTTTGTTTTAAAATTGTGTGAAAGGAAAAAACATGTATAAAAAGAGAATTTATTCATGAACTTGATACAATCTTAACAAAAAATAACATTTCTTACTTACTTTAACATACATTGTGACAGTTCAAGCTTGATCTATTCATTTAAAAATGAAATCCATTCTTCTTGTTTTAATTTGCGCAAAAAGTTTAATAGTTTTCTCCTTGATCTCTGGATGACAATCAAGGAAATTTTTCTCAATTGAAAGTACTGCAAGCGCATTTAGTTTTTCTGTTAAATAAAAGAACCGAAAAAATGTATCAAATATAATAGCTGAAAGCAGAATAATAATCTAATTATACACTCTTCTACACTTTATCACATTCAAGAACATAGTACATGGTTTTTAAGCACAACACACGCTGAATAAAAAACAACTTACTTCCACAATCACGCCAGAGCCGGCACTGCGAGAGCAACAGTGCTCTCTCTACCTGGCAGTCCCACCTTCCTCCCCACTCCCCTCCTATGCGCACAACCGTCAAACACCACGTCTCTGGCACTGTGAAGCACACAGTTTCATACAAAGATTGTTGTATCTTTTTCATAAACTGGAAGATGGCTACTGAAGTACTGACACTAAGCTTAAGGAATATATATTGTACTACAAAAATAAAGAAATAATTAAAGAAAAAAGGACCAATTATATTAAATGTTATCGATAATATCACGTGGAAATAGGGGATGCTGCAGTTCCGCAGTGCCTATACACGAGCTGCCACTGGTTCCGATAGTGTTAAACCTATATCGAAGGATTGGGCGGTAGTGATAGATGTTCTACAAGAGGCAGCCCTTAACTCTTGGTCCAGTGGCAGCAATGCAACAAGTGAACAGTGTTCTCTTTTTCGTTTTAAAATCAATTTTGTGTTAATTTTCTCTAATATGTCTCCATCTCTCTCTTTCCTGTATCTAACAAAACGCTAAAAATTAAAGAGACACACGTAAGGCTCTATTAATATGTATATGTACCCTGATTTTGGTTGGAAGAACAGTTTAGAAAATTGAAACATATTTCTCTTCAGACAGCATTGATAAACTTTTATTACTACTATTATTATTATTTTTATTATTTTTATTCTTATTATTATCATAATCATCGTCATTATTACTATTAATAATATCTATAAAAAATGACATCTTCATGTAACATGACTTGATTAATGAATATATTTAAGTTGTTTTATTAACTTTAGTAATTTCTAAATACTGATCTTCCTACCAAAATCCGGTTATAACTCATATGATCTATAACTGAAACTTTTCTTAAACAATATTATTTCCCTTTAAACAATAATACAGTAGTACATTTTAAATCCAAAGTCCTACTAGAGATATCTAAAATAATTCGAAGTTTCCAAAATTCAAACTACCGTAACAGTTTTTATGAATATCGAGGCAGTTGCTACACAATAAATCATTAATTTCAAAATATACTATTATATAAACACACTTTTTATACATGCTATATAAAACACACATACGTACAATAAAAAAAAGAGTTTAAACACAAACCATAAAAACTTGGAGAAATTAACAAAAATTGCAGACTTAAATCAATGTTTGCACTTAAATGACATTACGTTGAAAAATAAATGGTACGGAACTCCACATGGACTTTCTCGCTCTATTGTTTAAAAATGGAGATATTTCCTCAAAACTCGTAATATTTGTGAAACGAAATAATATACACTAGCAAATCCAAGCATAAATTGCACTATACTTAAGTAAAACTTTTTTTTTTAGTCCCGGTTTTAAATTTTATAATTTTGTTTTTAAAGAATTAAATTCCTCACTTTTATATTTGGACCAAAAAAAAACTATCGATATTGGGTCTACAAGGGTCAATACCTTGTATTAAAATTTCAAATTCTGGTTAAAATTTTCGACATTTTATTAGGGGTTGCACATCTTATGGTTATCGCATTCTTATTAAATTCCTCAATTATAAAGTTAGAACAAAAAAAGGTAAATTTGATTTTTTAGTATAAAATGATAGAGGTAGATTATCATTTCATTGCTGTATAAACATTTCCCTTGTAGGCTAAAGAAAAAAGAACATAAACTTTTTTAGAGACTTTCATATCTACTTTCTCTATGGAATTAGAGAATTATTGCGTAAAACTTAAGTAGTATCTATGTACTACTAAAGATCACACAATTGTATTAATATATTTGCCAATATCTCAAATTATTGGTTTTATAAACATATATTTCATATAAAAGCTGTTTATTTATAATAGTCCTACAATTTTGCAAAGATAAGTTATTTGGTATCTCAAATAGTTGCAGAGATACGAAAATTCTGCTTCTGTAAAGTACCCTAAAAATCATTTTCATGGGAAAATGAAAATATCCAGTTTATTTATATTCTTAATCAACGCCTAGATATGAATTTAATCAAAATCGTTAGAACTGATTTTGAGAAAATAGATTTTTTCTCGTTTCGTTTTTTAAAAATCTACTCTTAAGGGTTCGGGGGGATTATGAAACGTCGACATCCATCAACACTTCGGGTAAGACATTTTTTATGGTCGTAATACTTTACCTTTAGTGTTCGAAACGCTAATAGGTATATATATATAACCCTTAAAGTTATTGGTTTTATATTAATATGTTTCAAATAAAATATTTGTATTATAAATAGCCCTACATATTTGCAATGATGAGTAATTTCATATCTCAAAGAATTACGGAGATATGATAATAAAAAAATAATTACGCATCAAACCGGAACCCATAAAGTCATTTTGCCGAAATAGTAAGAGTAGCCATTTTGTTTGGAATATTGAAAAATGCTTAGAAATTAAATTTAATCAAAATTGTTAGAGCTGATTTTGTGAAAATTGATTTTGTCTCTTTTCACACTTCAGTGAACTCGCCTTATTTTTAGGGTTAGATATACAATTCCAAAAATCCCCTGGGGCAACCCTATGAAAATCCTAGATACCAAGTTTTAGCCTGATCGGTAAAACAGTTTAGGCTCTAGTCCGAGGTAGAGGCAGACAGACGGGAATTCAAAAACAACTTTTTCGGATCCGGGGAAGGTGGGGTAGAGGGGGGGCATGAAACGTCGAAATTAATCAAAATCTCGAATTCAATTTTTTGATGATCATGTAATACTTTCTTTCTTTACCTGTATGATATTGATAAAGTAGAAATAATGATCTCAGTTTGTTGTAGTTCGCTTATCTTAACGCAAAAAACAAACGCTTGAAATTCACTGATTGTATTAAAAATGTTGTATATTACGACTAGTTGAGATTAATTGAATCTTCTCTTTTATAATACGTCAATAACGCTAGCGATATTTGATATTATTGGCATATTTAATGATTTATTACATATCGTTAAACTAGTTTTTAAATGTGTACAAACTCTAAAAAATTAATTTTAGGCTTCAAATTATATATCCCAATATTTCCTTCTGAAATTCCAAATAAAATGTTTTACCATTGATTTGAATAGTAACTTCCTGGAGAATCATGGTGGGTTCAATTTATCCACTTTTCCTAATCAACCCATGTCTAATGTTCTACTGTAATAATAATAATAATAATAATAATAATAATAATAATAATAATAATAATATGTTACAATTATATCAATGTTGATTACATTTTGATTTTATTTTTAAAGGTTTCTTCCTATAAAAATGCTACTATAGATTTAGAACATAATTTTTTATTTTTTGGGCAAAATAAATATACTAGTGATGACTATAATTCTTTAAAAAGAAAATCATAAAATTTAAATCTGGGATTCAAAGAATGTTGAACGTAAGTATAACGCAATTTTTGCTCGGGTTTGCTTTTATAATTATTTCGCTTCAAATATATCCTATTACGGGTTTTGAGTGAATATATCCATTTTTAAACAATGGTATGAAAATGTCCGTACGAAGTTCCGTACCATTTATTTTATATTGCCAAGGACTCAACAAATTAGCTTATATGATTACTACTAACTTACTTCCAAATTATTCTGTGACTGAATAATTTCGTATAACAAGAAGTTTTGCCTAAATATGTTTCCAAAAAATACTTTCGACTCTTTTGGTGCGGATAACGCAGACTGGTAGTAATACTCAAGTATGTAGAGACACACATACATGTTTTTGTTTGTTTTAGTACAGAGTCTTACCCGTTGGGGTTATACACACATGTAATAATTATGCTAGTGTGTTAGGGATGAGTAAAATGTAATTTAATGGGAGTGTACCAACATTTACTTGGGGAGAGAGAGAGAGAGAGAGAGAGAGAGAGTGAAAAACCATTGGTCTAATTTAATTTCAGAAGTGGGATACAAAAAAAACAACATAAAAAGTATGATGTAAGTGTATTTATTATTTTATTTAGCACCGCGTCTTACTACCCGTTCGGGTTATACGCTTTAAGTACTAATTACGCTAATGGATTAGGAATTGGGAAGGTTGAATTGGAGGAAGTGGACCCGCATTTGCGTGGAGGCAGAGTGGAAAACAATTTAGGAAAAACTACCCCCAGTTCACCCGACCGAGATTCGAACCTCGATCTCCCCGTCCTCAGCAGTCGATCTCAACACGACTAGCGCGTTAGCCAACTACGCCACCGAGGCGGGTATGTAAGTGTAATGACAACTTTTTCTCTTCGTTTAAAATGTTTGTCATCTAATGCCGCTATGCTCATGACAGATATTCAATAAATGTTGATATCACCATTTGGAGAAAACTTAACAATATGTTAATATTTTATTTATTTTTACATACAAAGTTTTCTTTTATATAAAAGCTGCAAGAACACTGGCTTTTTCTCCCGTTCCCTATTTCCCCACCTTGGCATCTGGTGGCTGGGCGTGTTGTCTCTTCTAGATTTAAGCTAGTTTTTAATTATTCACAATGGTGTCCTCATAGTCGTCACTCTCGCAATAGAATGAACTATTGATGACGGGGAGATCGGGCCTCGAATCCCAGATTTTTTTTTTCTAAAATGGTT
Organism: Timema monikensis; assembly: GCA_902151445.1. NCBI lineage: Eukaryota > Metazoa > Arthropoda > Insecta > Phasmatodea > Timematidae > Timema > Timema monikensis. The sequence continues at coordinate 44,625 of CABFVZ010001123.1, forward strand.
TTCCATTCTAGCTCCACACAAATGTGGGTATTTTTCCCTCTAAATTCAACCATATTCATCCTTCGCCCATTAGCTTAATTAGTACTTAAGCTTATACACTGAACGGGTAGTAAGAAGTGGTACTAAAAATAAGGCGTATAAATCATGTGCTGGTATTATCAAATCCAGATCCAGATATTGATTAGAAAGTGCACGTTAAATGCCTCAAAATATTAAAGTAGTTATAATAAAGGAAGTGCAAGCAAGCATCCACATATTAACTATGAGGAAAATAACAATCTAATACACCCGGCCGAGATTCGAAACCTGACCACCCCATAACCAACAATCCAGGGGTATGGTCGAACTGGTCCGATGGCAAGCTCGCAGGTAGCGGCTGGGGGGTGTTGTCGAACTGGTCCGATGGTTGAAGGACCACCCAATTCGTAAGGTTATCTAGTCGAAAATGAAGTAATATTTATTGACGGGACTTTTACTTTTGCCTCTAAGTACTTTTATCACTTTTTCATAATACATGGAGTAAAAAATGGCAATTACATACCGTTGGTCTTTGGTCTTTTACCCGATAAAAAAGAAGCAACCTACAGAAAGCCTTTTTCAACATTTAGTAAAAAAGTGTGAGGAGATGAAACTAACATTCATACCTAACCTAACTTAACCTCCCTCCCCTCCTACCCCTTTGTAATAACCATCGGACCAGTTCGACAGTGACCCTTGCAATCCCTCGCACTGGCCATCGGATCAGTTCAACAACACCCCAATCCAGTTCCTCGCCAATCTATCATCGCAGGCTGTGTGACCTTTTAGTGTGAGGCTAATCAAAATCAACAGTAATTTTATAAGACTATACAAGAAAGAGATATTTATTTAAATTTTGTGCGGCTGTATAAAAAAAAAAAAGAAGAGGAAATGTGTGTATGTGAAATTCACTCAACTTTTCACACGCTAAGATGAGGAGCATTGATAAGTAAAGAGAAAATTATTCTTGTGTTGACTTGTGGTACTACTGGTAATGGCTTGTCTCCCATGAATGGCCACGCCCACACACACACACACACACACACACACAAAACACACAAACAAAGTATAAATTTATGTTCTGGTCTAAATGTTTGTGTGTGGAGATAGTATTAAAATGAGTTAGGCCTGGAGCAAAGTAGATCCTCAATCTATATCATTACAGATACTCAATTTAAACATTGGTGGAGGGGGAAGGGAGAAAACAAATAGCGATAGAGCAGGACTATCTTCTAAAGATTTCCTCTGAGAGAAATTTTATTAGGGGGTACAAAGTTTTTTCGGGCCACACTCCAATTTCCATTAATCCTCTCTAAAAAAATAATATTAATTAATCGTATCCGAGAAAAAAAAGTTTAATTTTCATATACTCTTATATTTTTAAAAAATATAAAAATTACTATACTTATACTAATAATTTAAAAATATTACTAGTAATGGCAACGTGAATGCTAGTCTTTAATATAATAAAAAAAAATTTGGGATCCCGGGAAATTCTCAAAGCCCCTTTTAGACACCCGGGCAAAATATACCCCTTGCAACTCCCCCTTTCATAGGGCCTGTTTCCTAGTTAACTGCTTTTCCAGATTATATTTCATATTTATCAATTACCGTATTTTTTTATATTTACATATATTGAGAAAGATTGAAATATTTTAAAGAAAACCCCCTGTGTTCAACTACATTTGATTCAGACGGTCTTTTGTCATCCACACTGGTGGGAACGCTGGAAAAAGGCGTCAGTTTCATTTAATTTAGTTTGTCCTATAACGGGAAGTGTGAGATTCGAATTCCCCTCTCCCCCTTTGAGCGTATTTACGTGTTTTTTTTTTGTGTGAATTGTTTCCCTCTCTTCCTCCACGTAAATGCAGGTACATTTAATATATAGTTTTACTATCCCCATCTCATTTTAGAGCTAGTATTCTGTTAGTGGAACGCGCAGTAAGATGCAAAGAAGTGTAAAAATGAATGTATCTGTCAACACATTTGGTGCAGATGTAATTGTCACGCTCTGATGACCTTGCTTTGTACATCCACAGCTGTGGAGTCTTGGAAGATATATTTGAAGAACTGTGATTAGGGGATTGAAAATACCTCAGTTAAAATACATTAATAAAGCATTGGATCATCACTAAAAAGATTTGAGTTTCAATTCTCTATCTGAGACGCGGTGCTAATAATAATAATAATTCTCTATCTGCGCACATTAAAAAAAGATAATAGGTTAAACATTACAAAACATACTAATTTGTTCTTCAATTTGTAATTTGTTCTGTGCTTCTAGTCTTAGAGGCCTACAACCTGTTTGGTCCACCCTTTTATTTATATTAGTGCGGTAGGAATGAAAAAGCTGGGATTTAGAGAATATGTACTCACATTTGCGTATAGACAGAGGGGAAAACATTTTGGTAGTGAACGCCTCGTTAAACCCGACCGGAATTCTAGCCTCGACCTCATTGTCACCAACAAACCCAGACAAGGTAGGACTGATGACCGATATACGTTACCACCAAGGCAAGTTTCGTCATTTATTCGAAATAGTTTTGTTCGTGTATTTAAACTGTTCAATCTGGCATCATCTTGAACCTCTTGTTTCCAATGGACTCAACATTTATTTAGAAACAGAAACCTTAACCGGAATTTAGACATGGACGTATACAAATTTTATTATTATCATCATCATCATCATCACCGCGTACTACTACCCGTTCGGGTTATACGCACTTACACTAATGTGTAATGATAGGGTGATTGTGAGATGAAATGGAGGACCTACAGTGGCATCCGAACCACGGTGTAGGCCTGGTATTCCCCACATTCACAAGTTGTGATTAATACAAGTCTTGTCAGAGTTGAACGAAGGGTTTGGTAATCAGATAAATCTGTGCCGGGACCGAGGATTGAAACCCGGACACCCGGCACAGAAGTCTGATACCTTACCCCTAGACCACCAGGTCACCGTGTACGAATTATAGTTATGGTTGATGTCTTAGGGGGGAACTGACATTTCACAAGAGCTTTGGAACTAGGAGTGAAGTCTACCTGAAGAAACACATCCATATTCTGCGATATTGCTTATCGAAAACGCTTCCAGAGATATTCCATTAAAAAAAAAAATTGCTGAAGGACGACCATTCTAAATAGCTTCTAGAAGGATCCTAATTTCTTAAAATTTCTGGGAAAGACTACTCCAAATAGCTTATAAAAATAATCGAAATTTTAAAAAAAGGGGGGGGAGGATCACTCCAAATAGATTTTAGGGACATCCAATTTTCAAACATTTATCGAGGGGTATGGAAGGGGGTCGATGTAGGGCAAGTCCTTAAAATAAACTATTTTTTTATCTCTACCTCCCTATCCCTCTGACACAAATAAGGTTCCGCTGCCATTATATATATATATATATATATATATATATTCATCTCTATTTTCGCGTTAACTATAAATAAAATAACAAACCACTTTTTAGATGGTGATCTGCATTGCGTCTTATCTCTCTGGTAGGCGGATCCCTTAACCACTAAGGCTCGTAAATCAGTTGGTTTACTGTTCACATTTTGTGTCGTTCTAATTCTTGATGCAATGTTATAATAATTTCAAAATCCATCCAAGAAACCACGTTAGAAAAATTTCAATCACGACTACTTTATTTAATTTGTTGAGAGACCGGTAATTGGATTGTTTACGACCAGATTCTGAGTTATTACCTGTTTCTCAAATCGGTGCGTGTCAAGTGAGTTTAACGAGCGTGTACGACTTCCAAGTAATTCTTTTCTTTTTCTTCTTTTTTTTTTTACTTGTTTTCCAGGATTTTAATACCCCTAGTCATTTCACCGTTTACTTCTGGTTGTGGTGCGCGTTTAAACGATTTATCCTAACCTCGTCGTAATCTACCATTTGATTAATTTGATAGAAAATGTGGTAAAGCACACAGAGCGGTTATTTCGACTCCCGTTTCGGTGATTCTTTCTATTGTCACGGTCGGTAAAATACGATGTTCGGAGTCGTTAGTGAACACATATTTCATCTTATAAAAGGAGTATTCTTCTGTATAGATGTAGGAAAGAATTTTTTTTTATGGGAAGAGTAACACGGAGATATACAAATAAGCAAACGAATTAAAATAATTGTAAAATACAGTAGAAACCCGTTCATTTGAATCGCGATTAACCGAAGTTAATTTTTTTCTTGATCACCCTTTTATCTATAATTCAAACAAACCAACTACTTACTCTCCAACCGTTACGAAATCGATAGTAATCAAATCTCATACAAACAAATATATATATATATTTTTAACAGGTAGTCTTTCTTTGCAACAGCAAACAAATTACATATTATATAATTATATAAAATTGGACATACTCAATATTTCGAAGAAATAGCACATTTAGTAACAGTATGATATATATCTCTTTGCAACAGCAAACAAATTACATACTCTCTCTCTCTCTCTCTCTAAAATACTGTTACTAAATGTGCTCTTTCTTCGAAATATTGAGTATGTCCAATTTTATACATATCCAACAGAAAAAAAAATCCGTAAAATCACGGACCTTGCGGAATTCAGATTATATGAATTGGACTCTGTTGGAGTTCTAAGTTCTGTTCTGTATAAGTTCTGTTGGACGAGTTTATAATGTGTTATGAAAATACTCTTAATACAAATTATAGCTAGTTTCCTAAGGGGTTTTAGGGGTGGGGGACGGAGGGCGACCCGACTACATGATACCCTCACCAGGAAATATTTTTAACATTGTAAGCTATTTACGTGTACTGGTGACACCCTAGTCAGAATACTTAGGCTCAAAATATACTGGATGGTCATTCATGGTGAGGTCAAGGGTCAAATATCAATATGGAAGGTGTCATCATAAATGATTTTCCACCCTCCCTTTATTCAAAAGCGCGTACATATCTTCTAAAGTACCATCCTACCACATTAGACCTATTAATAAATAGTTTAAGTGTATAGCCCGAATGGGTGCTGATAAAAATAAAAAAAATGCTGGAGCCACTTCAGTGGCCACATAGTCAAAGGCATCGCTTTCATAATATGTTGGAATACCGATAACGGGGAGATTGTGGTTCTTAAACCGTTCGGGAGTACCAATTTTCTTTTTCTAAACTTTTTTCAAGCTCATAATCCGAACTAGTAAGTAAGACACGGTGAGAAAAAAAACCACTTTATTCAGCCCGATAGTGTCACAAGGGCCCGTAATGGGTCGTAACTTCTCAGAGACACGAAGGATGAGATCACGAACGAGTTATGAAGGCACAACTTTATTCAGCCCGATAGTGTCACAAGGGCCCGTAACGAGCCGTAACTTCTCAGATACATGAAGTGAGCTACGAGTTATGAAGGCATGGCTTTATTGCCCGATAGTGTCTGTCACAAGGGCCCGTAACGAGCCGTAACTTCTCAGAGACATGAAGTGAGCTACAACGAGCTATGAAGGCACGACTTTATTGCCCGATAGTGTCACAAGGGCCCGTAACGAGCCGTAACTTCTCAGAGACATGAAGTGAGCTCCAACGAGTTATGAAGGCACGACTTTATTCGGCCCGATAGTGTCACAAGGGCCCGTAACGAGCCGTAACTTCTCAGAGACACGAAGGATGAGATCACGAACGAGTTATGAAGGCACGACTTGTTGTGTTCTCCTGGTCGCGAATTTACATAACAAGAAAGCCTCTCCGTGCTCTCTGAGTGTCTTTACCTTCTTTACGTACCTAGAATATTGTCGGCTTTCATGACGTCACCGAATGTGGTGCTCAATACAATAACGATGCTTATCGCTTGGCTTACATTCAACGTTTTAAATTATCACATCCTTATATTTTCTTATTAAAGAAGAAAAGTATACTTATCCTCTTTGAAAGCCCATATTGCGGTCTACTAAGCGGGAAAATAAATACAATATATTACGTTTCAATAAGAAAAATATCTAAGTGTGGTTTTCTGCATTCTCAGCTGGACAACAGCACAACTGGGGTCATTTCAGATGCAGAGGCAGATGCAAAGGAAGATTGGCATGCTCTAATGATCCCTGAAGGAGAGCACAAGAGCAAATCCCATCATGTAACGACCAATTGGTCACACCATGATGTTGGTTTAGCTGTCGGGGCGGTTGCGCATTTCGTGAAGGTTTCTGAAACATGGAACAAAACACATTTTAATTATTAAGGGGAATTGAATTTGCGAGCTGGATTTGGGGTTTTAGAGATAAGTGTGGATACACTATTCTATAGGTAAGTGGGGGGAGGGGGTAGAGGTCGGGTAAGAACCTCCCCGCTGACCACTCTTTTACACATCTCGCTTATCCGAGCAGGGCTTTGGGACATCGGTGAAACCCGCCAGGGTCAATGACGTAGCTCCCAAGCCTCTGGATAAGAGGTTTGGTGGCACAGGGAAGCCTGTCGTAGAAGGACTGCGTAAGATACCGGAAAGGATCCTGGTACATTTTGCAATTTTAGAATTTTATTTTACAATACGGTGACTATACAGAAAGAGGGAAAAGGTGTACTTGAAAAAAATCGGGAAAGTTTTTGATAATGTATAAAAAGGAAAATGTTTGGGAATATAACAAAAAAAAGAAGGAAAAATCAAGTGAGTTAAATATGTATCCAAAAAAAACAACATTAAACTCACATCTAAACACTTAATCCAAATTCAAAGCTTTTATTTCTCATTGCTAGCACCACGTCTTACTACCCATTTGGGTTATACGCACTTATGCTAATGTGTAATGGTAGGGTGATTGTGAGATGAAATGGAGGACTTAGAAGTTTAACGTGGAATCCGAACCACGGTGGAGGCCTGGCATTCCACACATTCACAAGTTGTGATTAATACACGTCTTGTCAGAGGAGAAAGGAAGGGTTTGGTAATCAGATAAATCTGTGCCGGGACCGAGGATTGAACCCCGGACCCCCAGCACAGACAGATACAAACAATGATAGGAATGTAAAAATTTAACACCAACTAAAGACGAACTATTATAGTAATATTTCCAAATTTGAACTTCCTAGTTTAAGCGGTTAGTGAGAACAGGATTTTTAAAAACGCTTATTTAAGGACTCACTGACCAACAAAACCCATAAGTACTTCCATTCAACATAGAACCTTGAGAATTAGCAAAGAGGTAGTAAGTAATTGGATTATATTACATACTAACACACACATATGTTGTATAAAACATACACACATAATATAGGCCTATACCTACAGAAAAAAATTAGAAAAACTTAAACAATAATTATAAAAATCTGGAAAAACTAACATGGTTTTCAAGTTTTCAACTACCATAACGGGTTTTCTTTGAAAATCATTCTGTAGTTAGTCCATCTCGTTAGAGTCGTCCCTGAATCCTTAGTCCCTGGTAGTCGTGTGATCACTGTTAGCCGAAACAGCGCTCAATGATTGCTTCTTACGTGAGTCACGATAGCTCAATTGAGCAAATAATTATAATTATTATCAGAGAACACCTTGCGGGTAGCATTGGATAATGTCAACGCGACCGTCAATTACGATGGCATGAAGTTAATACTCTCTGAAACAGTTTGTTTTGTTTATTCAATCATATATTGGTATTTTACGTTCACTTTTTAGCAAGGCTGTGAAGTCGTAGTCTCCGTCTTCAAATTAAAAGCTTATAATATTAAAACAATATATAGTAATTATAATTGGGGCGTGGGTCGTCCTTAGGGTCACAGGGGCCCAACCTTACAAAAAAAATATTCTTGACATAAAAAATTATTTTCCCTTACTTTTTATTCTATGAATATTTTGGAAAAAAATATAAGTATGAAATGGAGCACCAATGTCTACACGCAGGGAATTTTTTGATTCGTTTTACAGTGTTCCAGTTAATATTATTCATTCGTTACTCCAAACGTCACGCGAGGACTGTACAGCGCTCTAGTGACTGAATATAGAAGCTGAACTGGGCTAGCTGTGATAAGACTCTCTCATAGAAGCCAAACCCAGTGTGCTGTGGTGCCAGTGGGTCACTTTTATCACTTTGTCACTTTTCTTTTTGTTAGGCACTTAAAGTCACCCCCCCCCCTTTTTTTTTTAAAGAAAAACTCACTTTTCTAAACAAAATTATTATGTAGGCTTACTGACCTAACAGTTTTAAGGGTTTTTCAAGAAGGAAGATTATCATTTAGTTATCTTCTTCAGAAACATTGAACATAATATAAAATCTTAGAGCTGCTTTATATAGCCCACTTGTTAATTTGTATTGTTTTTTGCTGGCATAATTTAAAATGAATTTCAATTATGAGAAACTGAGGGGCTTTCTTAAAAAAAAATTGTCTTACTAATAGTTTTATTTGAAATTGCATTTTACCCCTTTTGGTGGCCGTATGGTTTAATAGAATAGACTGCCGAGAATGGGGAGATTGGAGTTTGATGCTGGTCGGGTGCACTGAGAGTGGTTTTTACTAAATGGTTTTCCACTCTTTCCCGTCATGCCAATTTAAATCCACTTCTTCAAAATTCAACCTTCTTTATCCCTAACCATAAAGCGTAATTAGTACATAGGCATATAACTCGGACGTATGGTAAGACGGAGTGTTAAGAAAGAGTCATATTATTAATTATTTATAATCTTTAAAACAAAAATTCACAACAAAGGTTTTTTTTAAAATTATTCAAAGCTGTAGCATTTTTAATTTCACGGTTTCGTTTTTTAACAGGAGGAAAGTTTTGATCGGATAATATTGCCAGGAATATTTAACTGTATACAACTGAACTATAAAAACTATTTAATTTTCCTGAAGATAGGTCGATTGATGAGTGGAAGCTTTTGCAATTTAAGGGCAAAATTAATGAAATTGAAGGTGTTAGAGCAGACATATTTCGGAGCTATTTGTTCACATTTTATAATCCAGGCGAAAACATCATAATATATCCAACTTATAATAATTGGGTTTTAGATGCACTAATGATGCCCCGTGATTGGGAGCCAGTTAAGATGTATTGTAGTTTATGTGATATTTGACCCGCGATACGGTGTCAATTATGAAGATGTGGACCGTGATGGGCGCCAATTAAAGTGATAGTTTTATATGCTGTGATATTACCCTGTGATTGAGCACTGATTGTAATGATATCGGGGTTTTATTGAGATGGAGACTCGTGTATTTGTTACTGCGCACTTGTACACGGTGATGTGGTCTGATTAATTGTAATACTTATTCTTATAATATGAGTAAGACTAATGATGTTGAACACAATTTATTTTAATGATTACACCTTCGGTACTGAAGCTATTATATAAAATGAGAGTTTTTTTTATTAGATCACGCATTGTTTTTGTGTGATATTATACATTTCGCGTTCTTAGTATTGTATGCTGTGTAGATTTGTGTTACTACTATGTTATATTACTGAGTTCTCTGTAGATTCATACGCACAAGCTGCTTATATATGACCCACCCCTTGCTTCTTGGACCCCTTGTCACCAGTGTCAAAACTAAATAATAGTAAGACTACTGGCAACAGATGTTGTGAAGGCTAGCTTCCTATTGGATAAAGGGAGCTAGCGTGTCACAAGATCTTTCTTACACTACGGGGTTGGTCTTTTAAAGAAAAAAAGTTTTATGGTACAATTTATTAAAACTACTTCTGAAACGCGTGTCACTCTCCATGGATGAGATATTAAAAGGATATTTAATATACGGTTCATTAACTAAAAATACACTTCATTCATGACTTTTTAAATATATGAGAGGGGTTAAAAAATGTATCATTACAAGCTCTATGTAAAGTTGTAAAAGCTTCCCTATCTCTTTCCCATGGAAATGCGAGTTTTGAAAGAAGGTTTTCTTCCTCAAGTAGAGTCCTCACAGAAAATCAGGCCCAAATATCAAAACATACATTAAATCCATATCTAAATAAAAACAAATGCATCACAACACTATAATAATAAACCAGACTAGTGCCCAATACAAGACCGTTATTAGCTCTTGCCCAAGGTGCTCACAAAAGTTATCAAAACCATTTGGGAGAAAATAAAATAAAAATTTCATGATAAAACGAGGAAATAAAATTAATGTATTTAAATAAGAAAATAAGAACATTTAGGAAACATCACAAAAGGAAATAAATAAATTTTGAAACAGGAAGTGAAAGAGAAGCGGAAAATTGAAGAATAAAAATGCAAAACTGCAAATAAATTGTTCACAAAAACAAAACATAAGACTTTGAACAAGAAAAACTTTCAGGAAGCAGAACTGCACCAATCAATGTTTGCAGGTATTTGCCAAGTACAAAAAGAGGAAAAAATAAGAAAAACAGACCACCTTCAAAAGAAAATGAAATATTGCTAGCCATAGTTTTTAGGCCATACCTCCATCCAGGATCAAAGCTCAAATAACATTTTTTTTAAACCTATTTTTGTGAATTTCTTAAAATTAAGTTAAAATTTGGTCTTAATTGCCCTTTTTGGTAGGGAACAGAGAAAGACACATAAATGATTTATACTGCTGGGATATTCTTAGTCACTTTTAATCGTCCTAAAAGTCACTTTTTAATAAATATTTTATAGCTTCTTGTCACTTTTATCACTTATTTGACGACACTTCGTTATTCATACCTGCAATGTGAGATGTCTCTCAAGGTCAATCCCCCTCATCATTCCATTACGAGTTTTACACTAGCTAATGGGGCCAGTCCAAGTGGGCCCATTATACGATAAAGTGGGTCTATATTTGGTTTTTACGTTTATGTGTCTGTGTTTTTACTGTGTTAAGACCCAAGAAGTAAGATTGCGAGTCAAAATTATTAATTAAAATTAATAAAGTAGGTTCTTTATTTTTAAAAAACTCTGCTTTCTTAATTAAAACGGCCAAAAAAAATATGGAATTAAACAGTTAGGAGCATATCAGCCTAATGAATTTACATTTATATAGTTGGATGGTAAGAACTCTTTCAGATGCTTGGTTTGGTGAGCAACTCTGGTTAACTGTGAGTCTGTTTATTATTTGGAGGTGAGGGGTTGTGGACAGCGGTAGGCTGTGAGGATCTTAAACATTTAAGTAAAATAATTTTAAAAAAAAACGTGAGAATGTGCAATTCATTTGGTAAATGCATGTAAGTTTAAAACATTTGGAACAGTAAATATTGCATAAAAGGTAGATTGTCCGGTAAAAATCTCAGTCCAAAAACACAATGAGCAGGTGTCAACAAATAGTTTTATACAAGTAATATCATCACTTAATAAGTTTATTTCAAATACTAACTTCTTTTATTTTTCCTGTTTGTATATTTGTTACTGATCTTGTAATTATAATGACTTTTAAAAATTAAGAAAACTTAAATAAATTTAATTTAATATGTTAATATGTTGACGAGAAAAAAATAAATATCGGTTAGTTTTGACCTAGCCCCAACAAAAAGAAAGGTCACTGGTAATTATATCATTTTAATGTTGTAACTTTTTATTATTTAGAACCAATATTTGTAATTTTAATTGACAAATGTATTTAAATATTTATTCACAATAATAAAAAAAACTTCCTATGAAGTATTCTGTATTGTATAATTTTACTGCAGTAATTTTTTTATTACTAATTGTAATTAATAATATATTTGAAGGGTGACCTGGTGGTCTAGGGGTAAGGTGTCAGACTTCTGTGCAAGCGGCCGGGGTTCAATCCTCGGTCCCGGCAGAGATTTATCTGATTTCCAAACCCTTCCTACACCTCTGACAAGACATCTTGTGAATGTGTGGAATGCCAGGCCACCACCGTGGTTCGGATTCCACGTTAAACTGTAGGTCCTTCATTTCATCTCACAATCACCGTACCATTACACATTAGCGTAAGTGCGTATAACCCGAACGGGTAGTAAGACGCGGTGCTAATAATAATAATAATAATAATATATTTGAGCCATTTATGAAGGTGTAGAAGTCGAAGTATTGGCCTACCGACTCCACAGCCATGCTTTTGAGCATCATTTATTAAATATAAAATATCAATTGCAAGTTTAGTTTTTCTTAAGAGGTTCCTGATATCCCAGTATCGACGTCTTGGAGTAAAACAATTTATTTTAACAGTCCAGGTATTACTGAAGATAAACTTTAGGTTGATTTAGCTTTACTCTTTTTTAGCATCGCGTCTTACTACCTGTTGAGGTTACACTCTTATATAATAATTACGCTAGTGAATTAAGGACAAGGAAGGTTGTTTTTATTTATTTAGCACCACGTCTTACTAACCGTTCAGGCTATACGCTTAAGTAGATTAATAATTACGCTAATGGATTAAGAATCGGAAAGGTTGAACTTAGAGGAAGTGAACCCATGTTTGCGTGGAGGGAGAGTGGAAAACCATTTATGACCCCCCTCCCCCCCTAGTTCACCCAACCAAGATTCGAACCTCGATCTCCCCATCCTCGGAAGTCAAGCTCAACACAAAACTAGCGCGTTAGCCAACTATGCCACCGAGGTGGGCGAGGAAGGTTGAATTTAGAGAAAATATATCCGAATTTGCTTGAAGGAAGAGTGGGAAGCCACTTTAGGAAAACCACCCTCAGTACACCTGACCGGGATTCGAACCCCGATCTACCTGTCATCGATAGTATAGTCTAACACTAGAGTGACGCCCTAGACTATCTGGCCTCCGAAGCAGATTTCAGTTGAGTTGCCATGTTATATTATATACTAATACAGTACGAAAATATATTTATATTCAGGACAAAATATTTATAATATTTACTTTGATTTTTACTGAACAATGCGTTATGGTAGTCCAATATTTATATAAATAATGAAATAACTTGAATAAACTTTCTTGAGTTATCATTTTTAATTCAATAAATATATGATGAGAAAATAAGAATTTTTAATTTTCAGAATTTGTCACTTACTGAAGTCATAACCTTAGATCAGGGCTGGAACTACTTGTTTTGCGTAATCTTGTGTCGGTTAATCAGTGGTGAGGAAGGCCCTTTTCATTTGGCGTGGAAATGCAGAGCCATGGGAACAAACTGTTATCTTCAAAAAAAAATTGTTGTTTTGCAATTTTCTTTTCGGAAACGGTTTGTTCAAGAACAGAAGCATTAAGTTATACTTTTTATATATACACCTCTATAATTTTAAAAGTGATCAAATATCGATAAAATTGACGTTTTCAATAGAAAACTACCGGCTTCATAACAAAAACTAAGAAAATGTAACAATAAATAGACGACGATACATTATCGATAGCCGGTACAACTTTTTTGCACATTTTTAAAAGTGATAATATATTTTTTACCCTAGCAAATATCACATTATACGTTAACATGAAACTCAATTCGGTGTCCACGTGGTCTAACGCGCTACTCACTTAATAGACTAGACTGCCGATGATGAGGAGATTGAGGTTCGAGTCTCGGTTGGGTGTATTGAGGGTGATTTTTACAAAATGGTTTTCCACTCTCCCTTCAGGCAAATACAGGTAAACTTCCTGTAAATATAACCTTCCTAATCTCTAAAACCATCAGCTTAATTATTACATAAGCGTATAGCCCTAATGGGTAGTAAGGCGGGGTGTTAACAAGAGATTAACATGAACATTGTCTTGTGAATTGGACGTTAATATTATGAATAAGACTGTACTTTTTATTACATACCTCCTCAGGGAGTGACCACAGTATGGTTACACTAATCACTAAATGATACACGCGCGATCGAGTTAGTAAATCATAAGGCATTATCAAGAAATGGGTTTGAGGGATTCTGTCCTAGGGAGATGTTGGGATATACGGTGTCATAAACGAAGAAGTTACGGTGCTTTATCGTACTTTTCCGGATGTATACTTGGACCACCATGGGGCTTTATATTTGGAACGAATTAAAATACCCTTTTATAATATAATATACCAAAAACAAGCCAGTGTGTCTAACATTGACAAAAGGTTACTAAAGTTCAGGTTTCTTCAAGCCTTTTGCAACCCGATTCTCACTCTAATGATGGTTTGAACACTTGAATAATGAGTAGGACACTTGATTTATAGACTAGGACAGTTATTATTATTGATGAATTATGACAATTTTTGAGCTAGGGAACTTTGATTGATTAGTAAAATTGATGGATTAGAATACTTGATGAATTAGATCACTTGATGTGTTAGAACACTTGAAGGGATAGGTAGGATACTTGATAGGATAGGTAGGGCACTTGATCGGTTAGCTTGGGCACTCTATGAGATAGGACACTTAATGGGCTAAGATAATTAATGTGTAAAACATTTGATGGGCTAGGACATTTATTTATTTATTTAATTTTCATCCATCCCGACATCTAAGGGGTGGTTCGAGACCTAAATATACTTACATATTTTTGTCTGCATCATCTTTTTTACAACATTCAATTTTTTTATAATAATTAAATTATGTAATTTGCTCCTAATCTAACTGTCCTTATAATCCTATTATTATTATTATTATTATTATTATTATTATTATTAGCACCACGTATTATTATTATTATTATTATTATTATTATTATTATTATTAATAGCACCACGTCTTACTACCCGTTCGGGTTATACGTACTTACGCTAATGTGTAATGGTAGGGTGATTGTGAGATGAAATGGAGGACCTACAGTTTAACGTGGAATCCGAACCACGGTGTAGGCCTGGCATTCCCCACATTCACAAGATGTCTTGTCAGAGGTGAAGGAAGGGTTTTTGTAATCAGATTAATCTGTGCCAGGACCGAGGATTGGACCCCGGACTCCAGCACAGAAGTCCGAGACCTTACCCCTAGACCACCAGGTCACCTTAAAATCCTACTATATAGTTTTTGTCCTACTAGTTGGTCCGCCCAGGGTAGTTTACACCCCCGGAACACTCTCCATCGCTGGCTGTCCTGTAGACCGGGCTAGGACATTTGATTAGCTAGGTAGGGCACTTGATGAATTAGTACACTTAATGGGCTAGGATATTTGATGGGTTTGGTAGGGCACTTAATTGGCTAAGACACTTGATGGGTTTGGTAGGGCACTTAATGGGCCAACACATTTCAGTCAAATTTCCCTACAAATCATAGTTTGAACGAACAACATAATTTACCAGCACCTGTGGTCACGCAGACAAAGACATGAGTTTCGTCTGGTTCGCTGATAATGAGGAGACCGGGCTTCAAATCCCTGCCAGGTTATATAAGTCCCTCTTATTTCCACCTTATAGGTGTAAATATGCGAATAGTGTACACAGTAAGTATCTCCCCAGGTTTTGCCTTGGCTTTCATTATAAAAACGATTACTTGGGGGAAAGGGTTATTTTTTCTACCATTTATATTTATTACATTTTTTTAATGTGTGCAAACAACTCTTTTTCTTATTCTTTATTCAATCCACAGATTGGTAGGTACTAGTTCTCCACGATATTGTCTTTAGTTTACTGGTTTCGATATCACCCTCTTAAATAAGTGAGGAAAAGTAGACGTACACAGTTTTACCACCTCAAAAAATATTAAATTTACTTTTAAAAGAGTGTGGTTGGTAGCCCTTAACCCGACAGTGTCCGAGTGGGTCACCTCTTGAGATACCTACATTAGCTTCAATAGGAATATTCACATTGAGACAACGGTGACGAACGCTGTGTAGTTCTGACAATTAGCACCAAGCAGTCCGGTGTTATTGATTTGTTTGAGGTATTAGCGTATAACCCGAACGGGTAGTAAGACGTGGTGCTAGATATTAATAATAATAATAATAATAATAATAATAATAATAATATTTAGCACCGCGTCTTACTACCCGTTCAGGTTATACGCTTTAAGTACTAATTACGCTAATGGATTAGGAATTGGAAAGGTTGAATTAGAGGAAGTGAACCCGCATTTGCGTGGAGGGAGAGTGGAAAACCATTTAGGAAAACCACCCCCAGTTCACTCGACCGAGATTCGAACCTCGATCTCCCCGTCCTCAGCAGTCGAGCTCAACACGACAAGCGCGTGAGCCAACTACGCCACCGAGGCGTGTAATAATAATAATAATAATAATAATAATAATTATTATTATTATTATTAACTAGAACAAAAGGGCCGATCGGTTTGGCCGAGATAGGTATTTTCACATACCTTTCAGGTTTCTTCTATTTGCCGCATTCGACATGGGACCGACTGCTTTACTTCCCCTCCGAAAGAAGTTGTGCTAAGGATTTTGATTGCTCAAGAAAAATTTGTTGACCCCAGCTGGGTTTAAACCCACGAACATCGGGCTTGTCTGTCAACGAGTTTGTAGAAAAAGTTTTTCTCCCGATGATCACGCAGCAGAGAATGTGCGTGTAAGCTGTTTTTTTTTCTTCAGTTTAGAACCACCAGAAACAATAGGCGAGTTTTCGCGATCGACTTGGTTACGTCTTGGTATCGAGGGTGTACGACCAAGTGGTTCTCACCAAGGTGGAGCGCGGAAACGATTTTGAGTGGTTTTTCGTAAACAAAAATGGTGGTTGGGGTAGAGTAGATATACCAGATGTCAAGTTAATCTATGTAAGTTGCCTATATGTACTGAAAAACGACGGAAAATGAACAAAAATATTATTATTAATTAGATTGGTGCTTATTTTGATTAGTCCTAATATTTACACAACATATCAATATAAACATATCTCCCCAAAAAATAACCTTAAGAAAACATTATGCACGTGTGTAAGAGCAAATATGTCTAAATCATATACTAATAAGCTATTTCTTTTATCTGTAACGAAACGGTTTTTAAGTACACACTTTCGTGTATTTCTACCTGGTAATTGCTGTCCACTTAATTTACTTATAACTGTCGAAATCCATTTACTACGAAATTATACACGTTTAAATCTAACACGAGGAATGATGCTGTTTTGAAATTGGCGCATAAATTCATGGCTCGTTGTTCGTAACTATACTGTTTAGTCTAGTCGAGTAAAGCGTTACCAAACCGAGCCCTGGTATCGTCTCGGTAATAAACATTTCGTTAACATCGATACTAGTTCAACCGGGAAAACACACCTATTAGTTCCTCATCTATTGAGTCAATTCTAAATAATAAATAGAATACTAGAATACTACCCAGTTTTTGGCAATGGAGACGTGTTGGACGCAAGTTTCCTAATGTGAAAAAAGCTCCTATCCTCTTTTCGTGATTTCTTAAAATACATGATATTTTCCTACAAGCCAATTTACGATATTAATGGTTTTTATTTTGATTACATTTAAAGGTATTTTCCTTTTTTTTTAACACCACATCTTACTAACCGTTTGAGTTATACGCTTATGTTCTAATTGCGCAAATGGTTTTAGGGATTAGGGAGGTTTTATTTATATGAAGTGTTCCTGTATTTGCCTGGAGGGAGAGTGATAAACAATTTTGGAAAAACAGCTTCAATACACTCGACCAAGATTCGAACCTTGATCTATCCGTCATCGGCACTGTAGGTTACTGCGAGGGTAGCGCGTTAGAGCACGTGGCCACCGGAGTGGGCAGTAATTTACTTCGTCTTGGAATTGGATATCTGGTAATGTTGGGGTAGTGTTAAGGTATTTATAAATAATATTTATTTTTATTTAGTTTAGGTATTTTGTAACAACTTACTTCTTGCGAATCTTATAATCCAAGTCTTTTGATTACGGTATATAATGTTGGTATTCCTGTGTTTTTTTTCGTAGAATGTATATCTATCTCTTTTAGTCTTCGGCTGATGGTCGTATAGTAAAGGTATTTTTTCTTGTTCTTACAACAGCTCCTGTAATTGTTCGCAGTATTTTTTCCCGTGTTGTTTGAAGTTGTTTGGTATGGAACTTAACGGCGTAGCTTCACGCTATGTAATCGTAAATTATTACTGGTTGAATTATGGTTCTGTATTATATGATTTTTTGGTTGTTTTTTTTGTTAAAGTTGGTACCCTTTTAAGAGGGAGTATAGTGAATTGCCCTCCTATGTTTTTTTTTTATTTGACAAACTAATTTTTTTGTCTGTGCTGATTCCTAGGTAATTCGTGTTGGTTTGTTGTGGTATTTCTATGCTAATTTCAGACAGGAAGTAAGAAAGACACCAAGCGAGGGAAATATTTTTTTTTAAAGGCGCAGTATTCGCGGTATGAACTCGGTGATTTAAAGCTGAATCTAGTTGTCTAACGCGCTTGTCGTGTTGAGCTCGACCGCTGAGGACGGGGAGATCGAGGTTCGAATCTCGGTCGGGTGAACTGGGGGGTGGTTTTTTCCTAAATGGTTTTCCACTCTCCCTCCACGCAAATGCGGGTTCACTTCCTCAAATTCAACCTTCCCAATTCCTAATCCATTAGCGTAATTAGTAGTTAAAGCGTATAACCCGAACGGGTAGTAAGACGCGGTGCTAAATATTAAATATTAAAGCTGAATCTACCACGCTTGAAATACGTTTAGCTTTGTGTGTGTGTGTTTTCTAAAATAAACACTTCATAGTTTAAAATAAATGATATGGTGCACCGTACTTACTTTCTCCCTCTTTTATCTTAAAATTAGACCTTTAAATTACTTTACATCCATTACAGTTATATATTAATTTTTCCAGCCTGTGGTCCTGGTCATTTTTTTTTATTAAAGTCATAATGTTTTCCACAGACATTTACTAAAAACTAGTTAAGATTTGGGAAACCAAATAATATGTCTATACATTGTTGTAGAAATACTTTACCAAAGATCATAAATGAAATAATATACACTGTTATTTGCTTACTTTATAGTCTATGACATTAGAAACTAGGACCACTTTTATAGTAAAATTGAGAAAAGATAAACATCTTTGTCTACCAAATAAAATAAGAATAGATTAATTTTTAAAGGCCTGAATTAAAAAGCATATATATGTTCTTACAGCTCAGAAATTATTGGTTTTATAAAAATACATTTTAGATAAAAGATTTGTATCTTTAATAGAACTAAAATTTTACAATGATAAGTTGTTTCATATCTCAAATAGTTGTGTAGAAATAATAAAAATTTAAAAATTTCCCTAATTTAAAGTACCCTTAAACTCATTTTCATGAGAAAAAAAAGGATTTCCATTTTGTTTATAATAATAAACAGTGTATAGATATAAAATTTAATCAAAATCGTTAGAGCGAATTTGATTTTTTTTCTCTTTTTACCATTCATTAAACTACCCTAAAATTTAAGGTTGGACATCTAATTCCAAAAACCCCTCGGGGGACTTTATGACAATCCCAGATACCAAGTTTTATGGACAAACGGCATCGCGAAAATCACCTTTTTCGTTTTAGGGGCTCATGAAACGTCGACTATTATCAAAATCTCAAGTGCAATTTTTTTTTTACGATCACAATAATTTCTTTCTCAGGTATCGCGAAAAAATTTAAAAAAAGAATTGTTAGAGATTTTTCACAATATTTTAATTGTTGCATAGAAAAAGGCTTAACATATCTATTAAAGATTTTTTAGACTTTGAGAAAAAATCTTCAATATGAACTCCAAATTGTTTGATATTACCATTAAAATAACAAGGAAAGTTTCAAAAAAATATATATATAGAACTAGTAACCAGAACTTTCAGAAACCACAACCATTTTACTACAAAACTTATGCAAAATGTGAGTGTTAAAATAAAAATAAAAAAGTGGTAGTCGTGGACGTTGTCTCAAAAACCACGAGAGGCTATAAACAATAGATAATTATTGTTATAAATGTTCTAACCCTCAATTCACTTCGGCTCAAGGTTTTAACTTTTAATATATACAGTCCTCTAAATTAATCTCTACTACCTTCTAAAAAAAATGTGACCAGTTGATAAGTCTTTTGTTTTTAACAATACTACACTCATTGGATTAATAAATCTAACGTTAACCACTTGGGATCAACCCAGATAAGACACTATAAAACTTCAAGTAGACCTTTATAACCACTTAGTCATGTGAGTAATATTAATGATGTACCTTCACAGTATATTTCATAATCTTTTATTTATGTTATCTTTTATTTTGGTATGAAATATTCATTCATTATACACACAGACTATAACTGCACACGCATAACAAACTGACCTAGTCACGGGTATTGCTAAGTGCACACTCAGCCATAGTGCCTAGATATTCACTAATTAATAATAATAATAATAATAATATATTAGCACCGCGTCTTACTACCCGTTCGGGTTATACGCTTTAAGTACTAATTACGCTAATGGATTAGGAATTGAGAAGGTTGAATTAGAGGAGGTGAACCCGCACTTGCGTGGAGGGAGAGTGGGAAGTCATTTAGGAAAAGCCACCCCCAGTTCACCCGACCGAGATTCGAACCTCGATCTCACCGTCCTCAGCAGTCGAGCTCAACACGACTGGCGCGTTAGCCAACTACGCCACCGAGGCGGGTAATATTCACTAATTGGATACACACCTTATACAAATAGTAGATAATATGAAAGACTTTGAGCAATAATGGGCTGTATAATAATAAGTTATGATTCATATTTAATGATGTTACAGTAATTTTATACATAAAGAAACGAGTTTATTGGTACCGATTTCCGAAAATTCTAATTTTATATACACATAGGAGTAAAAAATCTAAAAATTCAAGCTTATGAATTATGGATTTTTTAAGACTCTAAATGGTTTTTCCCCTTTTACCTCCGCGCAAATGAGGGCACACTTCCTCTAAATTCATCCTTTCTAAACACATTTACGTTGATAATATACGTGACTCGCTTCATTGGCTTAATAGTCTCAGGCGTCACTTTCATGTCAGACTGGCCTGCTGAAGACGGGGAGGTCGGGGCTCGAATCTCGGTCGGGTGAACTGGGGGTGGTTTTTCCTAAATGGTTTTCCACTCTCCCTCCACGCAAATGCGGGTTCACTTCCTCTTATTAAACATTCCCAA
>CABFVZ010001123.1:65930-92525 GCA_902151445.1 Timema monikensis
CCCCCGTAATATATATACTTTTTTGACAAAGAGTCTTAAGGTCTTCGGTCACGACAGGGCGTATGAATTACGACAGTACCGGGTGATGAATATTCAGAAGTTAAGGAAGCAGAGGTCATCTCACGAACTTTTGAATAAAAAAAAACTAAATATATATAGTTAAACTTTGTGTCTGGTGTGAAGGTTTCCACGTCTTAACTTATCATAAGCGCGAGGCACAAGGAAGTGTTGCCAAATCATATTTACAAAATACCACCAAGAAGTGATCAAAATAAATAATTTTTTTCGTTATGTTTGAATTAAATAAAGCTAGATTCTATAATATTCAATTATTTTTCCAAACATGGGAGCTAAACACTGTTAACGTCAGACACATTAGTTCAGTTGGCAGCATGTATGTTTACTGAGCTAAGGTAACAGGTTCAATTCCTGGCATAGTCGAAAAAATTTATCATTATAAAATGTGGGCTAACTTTTTCACAGTAATGAATTAACGGATGGGGACTGGATGTTGTGTCCGTTCTAGATTTAATTAATTTAAAAGTAGTGTGCTGATATAATCAGTTATATATATTTAGCACCGCGTCTTACTACCCGTTCGGGTTATACGCTTTAAGTACTAATTACGCTAATGGATTAGGAATTGGGAAGGTTGAATTAGAGGAAGTGAGCCCGCATTTGCGTGGAGGGAGAGTGGAAAACCATTTAGGAAAAACCACACCCAGTTCACCCGACCGAGATTTGAACCTCGATCTCCCCGTCCTCAGCAGTCGAGCTTAACACGACAAGCGTGTTAGCCAACTACGCCACCGAGGCGGGTTATAATCAGTTCATTAAGTTAATGTGAGATATATAAAATAGAAAATAAAAATCTAATAGTTTTACGATTACAATACTTTGTCTATTTGAAAACGTACCAAAATAGATCTTGCTGAAAAAATCGAAATTGGCAACACTGGTACAAATTCTGTGGGTGCAGCCATCCTAGACCTCCTACCTCTCTCTCTCTCTTTCTAAGATGGACCGCGAGGATTCCACGATTTATGGTGTTTATCCACATTTACACGGTACTTGTTTCAAACGCACACAAACACACCTTACCCGAGTGTCACCAGGGATTAATGTGTTGGGTTGTCGGAGGAGCCGGGCTCCGAGTGAGATCATTGTGCCAGACTACTCCTTCTTGTGGGCCCATCTCTCAGTCGACTGACTGGGAAATTAGCAGGGGGCGTAATTACTTTCCATGACCTCTTGGGCTGAAGAACCAGCCGCCTACTTGAGGGGTGCGAAAATTCGAATTTTCATTAGAAATTAAAAATACAAAAACTAAAAAAGGGCAACCAAAAATAAGTAAAAGATTAAATAAATAAACATCTCTCTCTTTTTATATATATATACATATATATATTTAATCTTTTACTTATTTTTGTTGCCCTTTTTTAGTTTTTGTATTTTTAATTTCTAATAATAATGAGTGCATATATATACTTTTTTTTACTGCTCAATTTTATCAACATTTTTTTTTTACAAACTGAACAAAAAACACATCTATATATTTTACTTTGTTCAGTTTGGCAGAGAAAAAAAGTCGATAAAATTTATCAGTGAAATACGACTTTTCAGGATAATCGATAAACAAGAGGTAATCAGTGAGATCTCATAATTCAATTGTCACTTTTTTTGTTTGTTTTTTTTGTTAGAGATTTATTAGGAGAGTCAGTTTAATGCAATGTAGGCCTACTCGGCGAACTTTTGTTCATTTTCTTTTTCGCACCTACTATTTGTGATTTGACGCTCAAAATTCTCCACCCTGGGCTATATAGCCACTTAGGCCCACATGTAAATCCACCCCTCTAAATTAGATATAATGATTACGCTCGGACCAGAAAGCTTATCGAAATGCTGGTTTTTGTATCCCTCATTTGAAAATAAAGAAATTTGGGTGCATATTTTGATAAATGTCAACGTTTCTTGCATAACAAACCCTCTGAAACATAAAAAGTTGTTTTCCCGATGCCGTATGTCTGTCTGTCTGTCTGTCTGTGTGTATGTATATCAGCCTAGAGTAAAAACAAATTTACCGATCGGGCTGAGACTTGGTATCTAGGGATTTCATAATGTTTCCCCAAGGAATTTTTGGAATTAAGTATATAACCTTAAAATTAAGAATAGTTTAATGAAAGGCTAAATGAAATAATAATCGATTTTCTTCATTTACGCTCTAACGATTTTGATTAAAAATTGTATCTAGGCATTACAAACAAAATTACAATTTTCATTTTCCCATGAAAATTACTTTTATGGTAGCTTACATTAGCAAATATTCCAAATTTTGTTCATATTTCCACAATGGAAACACTATAAGAATACTATTAAATAGCAGGTAATATTAAAAATAAATATATTTTAACTTATTTGAAATATATTTTTGTGGATGTTTTTGAAATGGTAAATTAATTAATATGCATTTTGGTGGACACAAGTGTTCCTCTTTTCCCAATGTTTCTGTAACCATATATATTATTTCATTTATGCTCTTTGGGTGCCTATGCAACAATGTATATTATTTCATTTCACAAATCCTACGAGTTTTTGATAAATGATTCTATTTTAAAATAAACAAGAGAGAAAGTAGACCAACGCACCATGCGATTTATTTAATATTGTGTGAAAATGTGTCTACGACCCCAATTCAACTCTTTACTAAAGTATGTCTATATTATAGAAAACCACATTGCAATGTGACACCTGATTCAAGAAAAGTGTCTTAGGTGAGCGTACACTTGTAATTTTCAATGAAAATTAATACAAAATTAACTTCATAATACTCATTTCATTAGACTGAATAATTATTTTACGCTTTCATTAAAAGTGAAAAGGAGCTTGTAATGATATGGAATTATACATCTCAATAATTTATTATTCACATCTTTATTCAAAATTACGATATTTTAAATGAGAGCGGGTAGTAAGATTTATTTGTGTTAAGTTGTTAAGTTGCAAGGTATGGCGACATCCTTCTACGCCTCTGTTTAAAAAGACAACGCAGTTTTGTGAACAGAAACGCACCTTGATGATCACACCTTTTTTCTTTTAGGAGGTTTCGAGAAGGAAATGTCGCTTGATATACCCCTTCAGGGTAAGCATCTCTTCACTTTCCTTTCTGACGAGGAACCGTGTAGGTGGAGTCTATGACATCTTAATCTGTGTTGTAAATTTCACGTGTAGGTAATTATCGTTAATATACAGTCATAGTCGGGCTTTTATTAAAATCCACAAAGTGTGAAATATCTAGCAAAAAACTGTTTATCTATTTAAAATAAAAATAACTAATAAACACAAGAACTTTTAATTTATAAGTTAAGACATCATCCTTTTTTTAATTATTATTATACAGAACAGTAAACTTGGACCCGATTTAATCGTTATATCAGATGTCACCCTAATGGTGGCGTACACACATTTATATATCAGGCTAGCTCTTTTAAACGTTACAAGCTCTACTTTTATTAATTTTTAATGATCATTACTAAAAAATGAAAATAAAATGAACAGTGGGGATATGAGCAAGAAATTATTGAATTCATTTTTCTATTAATTTAAAGACTTTATTTAAATTCAACGTTACATTACGACCACTTGACTTATGTTGGCGTCCAAACAGGACTTATGTTGGCGTCTAAACAGGCCAGACTGCCGTTAGTGAATTTTGTGTATTGATGATCTTATATACGATTATTTTTTATTTAATATATTTTCTAACTTGTACGATGAGTGCACAAATATTTCACAAACCATAGCTTGCATTAATTTTACGCGGTGCCGGTTCTATAAATGAAATGGTAGTTGATCATTCTCATCATGGCCGTCATGATCAATGATAAGTGTGAACAAATGGCTTTAATTTTCATTGGAAATGATTAATTGAAAATAACACGTGTGAACTCGCCTTTATCTACCTAAACTAAGTGTAATTCATGAGGTGAAACGCACTCCTAAGATGGCAATTAGCATTTTTTTTTGCGCAGCGTTTTAATACCCATCCGGTCCATACACATTTTAATCACGATAGTAATCCGCTTCGGTATTGTCGCATGGTCTAGGGAAGAGATGGGCAAACTACAGGTCATTGTTGACACAGATGGGGTGGAAAAGAAGTGAAATTATTCAAACCATATAAAAAATGAGAAATCAGATTGCTCAATCTAGCATTTAAAACAACGCACACCGTTTGAACCAGTTGATTAAAAACTTGTACAGTTTGACAACTCATGTACTATACAATTGCCTCAGAAGCAAAAGGTGAAAATTGTTAAAATTGAAAATGTAATACATTTTAATACGAAATTAAACAATCCTTTCATCTGAACAGTTGCAGAAACCTTGGCTGAGTGTCTGAACTTGGTGCATACGCGGAATACTTTCTTCGATATTCAGAAAACATCAAGTTACAACCAATATATACCGTCAGGGAAAAATAAAATTCACTGTGAGACCTGACAAACTCTATTTCGCAAAACTTGTATGGCCAATTCCCCACTTGTAGTAATTGGTGACAGGGTTGACCACCATGGATCTAAGTCGTCACTCTCGCAATAGACCGAACGGCTGATGACGAGGAGATTGGGGTTCCAGATCCCAATTGGCTGTACTGAGAGTTTTTTCCCCAAATGGTTTTCCACTCTTCCTCGACTCAAATGCTTTTATATTTCTTCTAAATATATAAATCCCTCTTCCTCAATCTATTAGTATAGATATGTGGATAAAACGGATAGGGAATAAGGCAATATACACATACATATGGTTTGTTTTAATCAAACCTATTTTTCTTGACTCTATTTGGCGAGGCGAGCACTGACAAGGCCGTATATTAAAACTGCTTTTTGTATTATAATTGTCTCGCATAGGGAATATATAAAATAATGCATGTTCTAAGAAATGCAACTTTTATGACAGGCTATTAAAGTTTATTGCCTATAAAACATAAAAGCTGAAACTATTAAGTCTGAAAAATCACATCTGCGGCTTATTACACCTTTTTGCAAAGCGGTATAACACTTCATTATTATTTGTCTATGACTTTATGAATGTAAAGCGGTGATAATCCTGTTAACCGTTCCTCGCAGATTCTTGAACGAAGGAAGCCCGGTTTTAAGATGTTAATGAAAGGAACGCAAGAAAATGCCAGTGTTTTTTTTATAGTTCTTATAACAAAATGTTCTTCACATTATGATATCAACAGTCTTTGAATATCATCAGCATAACAGCATTTGATGACAAACTTTTCAAATGAAGAGAAAGATGTCATTAAATTACAGGACTCCCTTGACAGATATTCAAGAATTGTTGACGTAGCTACGTGAAGAAAATTAAACCCTTTGTTTGTACTGAATAAATATTTGATTTTTTTTGCACAAAAAAAAGCTTTGCTATATAAAAACTACAAAAACACTGGACATTTTTCGCGTTTACTAAATCCCCAGTTGTGCCAGCAACTGCACCTGTCTATAGCTACACTTAGGGTGCGTGCATGCCGAGGAGCTTGCACATCACTCATCACTGCTATCTCCACATATCACTGATCACTCCTATCTCCACACATAGCTCACCACTCCTATCTCCACACATCACTCACCACTCCTATTTCCACATATAGCTCACCACTCCTATCTCCACACATCACTCACCACTCCTATTTCCACACATAGCTCACCACTCCTATCTCCACACATCACTCATCACTCCTATCTCCACACATAGCTCACCACTCCTATCTCCACACATCACTCATCACTCCTATCTCCACACATAGCTCACCACTCCTATCGTTGCACATAGCTCACCACTCCTAACGTTGCACATAGCTCACCACTCCTATTGTTGCACATCACTCGTCACTTCTATCTCTGCACTTTACTCCGACCATACACAATAAACAAACTGGTTTGTTTTAGTGGAGGGCTGTGCGATGTGCGTGGTATGCACAGGCTGTTCCATGAGTGATGAGTGATCTGCTTGGTATGCACAGGCTGTTCCTTGAGTGATGAGTGATCTACTTGGTATGCACAGGCTGTTCCTTGAGTGATGAGTGATCTGCTTGGTATGCACAGGCTGTTCCTTGAGTGATGAGTGATCTGCTTGGTAATGCACAGGCTGTTCCATGAGTGATGAGCGATCTGCTTGTTATGCACAGGCTGTTCCTTGAGTGATGAGCGATCTGCTTGGTATGCACAGGCTGTTCCATGAGTGATTAATGATCTGCTTGGTATGCACAGGCTGTTCCATGAGTGATGAGCATTCTGCGTGGTATGCACAGGCTGTTCCATGAGTGATGAGCATTCTGCTTGGTATGCACAGGCTGTTCCTTGAGTGATGAGTGATCTGCTTGGTATGCACAGGCTGTTCCTTGAGTGATGAGTGATCTGCTTGGTATGCACAGGCTGTTCCATGAGTGATGAGCATTCTGCGTGGTATGCACAGGCTGTTCCATGAGTGATGAGCATTCTGCTTGGTATGCACAGGCTGTTCCATGAGTGATGAGCATTCTGCTTGGTATGCACAGGCTGTTCCATAAGTGATGAGCGATCTGCTTGGTATGCACAGGCTGTTCCATGAGTGATGAATGATCTACTTGGTATGCACAGGCTGTTCCATGAGTGATGAATGATGTGTGCTCTATTCGGCATGCACGCATCCTTATTGCTAGGTAGAGGAGGATGTACTCTCACAACATGTAAAAGATTCAAAGTGTTCAAGAATGGTCTTAAATCAGGGGCTTCCAACTAAAACAAATGCCCGAGGGCTACACTTGAATACACGTGTCTAGTGATAATGTTTGTCAAGCTAAGCAAACAGTTCTAGTTCTCTACCATCTGCCTAAAAGAAATCTACCTTTTTTTTCATGTTTTAATCTAACTACGTTTGTGGGTGGGGGTACGGGTTCATTCTAAGACCGTTTCCTACAACCACTGTTTTGAACTCTACCCTCTCGGAGTTGGAGTCAAAATATCTAGCGTCCGTGGAGTTAAACCTTAAATATATATATACACAGTAGGAAATTATAGCGTCATTAAAATAATTCACTCTCATCTCGCGGGAAATAGACTGCCTTGAACCAGACGGACACTGTATTAGAAATAACTATCCTAATCTGTCGAGCGTAAAAGGACATGAAAAAACCAACATATCATAAATGTGGATTTATTAAGCAAGAGTTATAAAAAAAAAAGCTATCGATATATACTCTGTTTTACAACAAACTAGATTATTTAACAGGTTAATGGGTGAACTCGTAAGAAATAATATAGTTGAAAACAGATGGTCACTTGGACAAAGGTGTCAGTCTCATATTGTTTAGCTTGCTTGTGACGAGGATATCGGGGTCTAAACCACTTTTGTATACACTGAGAGAGAAAAAGTATTAATTAATAACATATTATTATTACTAGTTATATTAATAAAAAGCTGTTGATTGTACAAAAAAAAATTAGAATATTAAAATTAGTTAATTCAAAAATTAGTGATATGAATTAATATTTAGTAGAGATAGAACATAAAAATCTGGTGCAATGTGCCTCTTAATTATTTATTTGAGATTTTTTTAAATTTATACATTATAAAATACACCTTTGATCCCCAACCTTAAAAAATTAAATTAGCTTTACATTTAAACCATATATCCACCAGTACGAGAGATAGATAATAAGGTTCTCCCTATAACAACATGACTATATACCGACAGGATAAGAGACTATAGCCCAGTTTAAATGCTACGTAATGTGCGTAGTCCGTGGTCCGTCACAGTAAAAGTTTTCTCTTTCCGAATAGTCCCAATCCGTATGTTTGTAGCCCTGTGGACCTCCGTATAAGTTGTATCAACTTTAGACTTTCTAAGGACTGACTAGATGGCAGGGACGACTATAAAGATTCAAATAGCCATCGACGCATCCATCGAAATGAAAGCACCAATGTCATTGAAAGTTCCGTTACTATGTGAACAAATACAATATGAAATAATCGTTTTACTGTACATTAGAACTATTTCAGAAACTTTGTTTCTAAACCCGTAACTATGCTATATATATTATTAATATTATTATTATAAATCTTAGCCTAGATTCACATAAGGCATAGAGGAAACACAAGTAAAGGTAGGCTTGAATATTTTTTTTTAGCACCGCGTCTTGCTAAACGTTCGGGCTGTACGCCTATATACTAATTACTCTACTTTATTAGAGACGAGGAAAGGTTGAATTTAGAGAATATGTACCCACACTTACATGAAAGGGGGGGAAACCATTTAGAAAAAAATACCCCTCAGTATACCCATTAGGGATTTTTATCCCCGATCTCCCAGTCATCTGCAGTATAGTCTATTTATAGAGTGACGCCTTAGACTATACGGCCACCGAATCGGATCATAAGATACTGATGAGTTTCGGTCCGTCATTAAAATAAAGCAGGGTCTATATTTGATCTGAACTAAGCTTACATGCCACAGTTGTGTGCTTGGTCAGTTGGAAACCATGCGAGTCTGATCTGCTTGAAGAGGAAATTAGCACGGCACTTTCATACTTAAAGAGAGGTTTTTATTTTCCTCCACCTTTCTTATTTCAATCAAGTAATTACTCGTTTGCACGTTCACTTGAGGTACATGGCCGGTTTTGGCGTTTGGTAATTAGGAGTTAACGGAAGACTTTACTTTAATTATTATTATTATTATTATTAGCACCGCGTCTTACTACCCGTTCGGGTTATACGCACTTACGCTAGTGTGTAATGGTAGGGTGATTGTGAGATGAAATGAAGGACCTACAGTTTAACGTGGAATCCGAACCACGGTGGAGGCCTGGCATTCCCCACATTCACAAGATGTCTTGTCAGAGGTGAAGGAAGGGTTTGGCAATCAGATAAATCTGTGCCGGGACCGAGGATTGAACCCCGGACTCCCAGCACAGAAGTCTGACACCTTACCCCTAGACCGCCAGGTCACTTTTTACTTTAATTGACTTTTGAAAGTAAGGGTAGCATTCGTTCCTGTTTTTCGGGGACAGTTCCCGAAATAGGTCTAATGTCCCCGGCTGAATTTATCCCCGATATGTTAAATAAATTAATTTTGATTTGATCCGCTTTGATGGCCACGTGGTCTAACACGCTATTCTTGTGGTAAGCTAAGTTGCTGATGATTGGGAGATCGAGGTTCGCATCTCGGTTGGGTGTACTGAAAGGGGTTTTTCCGAAATAGTTTTCCACTCTCCCTCCACACAAATGTGGGTACACTTCCGTTAATATAATCTTCCTAATCCACAAAACCATTAGCGTATTTAGTACATAAGCGCATAACACGAACGGGTAGTAAGACGAGGTGCTAAAAATAATAATAAATAATTTAAATTTGTATTGTCGATGGTTAAAGTAAAAAGTGTTTTAGTGAAGTCAATCGCTAAAAAGCTGTAAAATCGCATCACTGGCAGCGATGCCTGATAAGTATTTTTCCCGATCTTTTTATTTTTAATTTTCGGCTCTAGCTGTATTTGTAGTTCTGTTCTAATATATTGGTGTAATTTGTACATAATCAAATAAACCAAATGGGCAGTAAGACGTGGTGCTTAACTACTTACTCCATGGCATTAGGAACTTGAAAATTCATTGTCGCACTTAAAATAGTAAGCCAACTTTCCTTATCTTGAGCTACCTCTATCCAGTACACCTTATTACACCCTATCCCTATCTTGAGCTACCTCTATCCAGTACACCTTATTACACCCTATCCCTATCTTGAGCTACCTCTATCCAGTACACCTTATTACACCCTATCCCTATCTTGAGCTACCTCTATCCAGTACACCTTATTACACCCTATCCCTATCTTGAGCTACCTCTATCCAGTAAACCTTATTACACCCTATCCCTATCTTGAGATAATTCTATCCAGTACACCTCATTACACCCTATCCCTATATTGAGCTAGTTCTATCCAGTCCACCTTAGTACACCCTATCCCTATCTTGAGCTACCTCTATCCAGTCAACCTTAGTACACCCTATCCCTATCTTGAGCTACCTCTATCCAGTCCACCTCATTACACCCTATCCCTATCTTGAGATAACTCTATCCAGTCCACCTTAGTACACCCTATGTCTTTCAGTTCCATTCTAATGTTATCCTCCCATATACTTTTAAGTCGTTCCAATTGTCTCTTCCCGTTGGGTTTGCCAGTCAATACCCTGAACAAGGTTCTATATTCTCCCATTCGCGCTGCATGTCCTGACCACCATAACACTGCTTGAATAAAAAAGAAAAAGTAGGCCCCTACTTTTATAATCTTTTGTTAAAGAAAAACACATTGTGTTGGCTACAACATTATATATAGTAAGGATATTATCATAGTTTCTTACAATTCTCTTTTGACTTGAGTTGTCAAGCTCTGTGGTGTTGGGATTAAGTGGTGCTCTCTTCAGAACCCGATGTTTGTAGCTTCAAACCCAGCCGGGGTGGACGGATTTTTCTGGCGCAATAAAAATACGTAAAGTCTGTTCACCGTAGGAATTGTTTTCTGAAAGGCCTTTTTCCCTACCAGAAATCTATTATATAATAGGATATTGGTAGGGAAAAAGACCTTTCAGAGAGTAATTCCTACCGTGAATGGAGTATAGCTCAACTTCCTTTGGAGGATATTTTTTTTAGCACCGCATCTTACTACCCGTTCAGGTTATACACTTAAGTACTAATTATGCTAATGGATTAGGAATTGGGAAGGTTGAATTTAGAGTAAGTGAACCCACATTTGCGTGGAGGGTGAGTGGAAAACAATTTAGGAAAAACCACCCCCAGTTCACCCGACTGTGATTCGAACCTCGATCTCCCCGTCCTCGGCAGTCAAGCTAAACACGACTAGAGCGTTGGAGGATAATTAAATCCGTTGGTTTCATGTCGATTGTGGCATGGAAGGTATCTGAAAATAACGTTCCCAACAAAATTGATAGGTTATTTCATTCTCGCTCATAGAAATTCTCGTGTTCTGATATAATCAGTCGGTTCAGAAAGTGCACTTTAAATACATTTTCCTAAAGTTGTTTTCGAATCATCCATAAATTCGGTCTACCAATGCTCGATCTAATGGAGCTCTTACTGGACATACATTTTTTTAAAATATTTAAAACTGTGATTCTTTATTTTCTTATCTTTCCTCTTGTTGTACGCCGGGGTCATTTTTCTCCAATTTCCTCGGAAAGGACTGTACCGTGTCTTACTCGCTGGTTTATCCGAGATGGCTGGTTTTCCGCCACGCACGCCTCTAATTTCCATGCAACTTTTATTTTATTTTTTTATTGCTACTCTTGTTTCTATTCGGTGTGTTTCTCTGAAACCTGCGAAGCTAATACCCGGACGGCTCTGGTCCAGCAAGAACAACTCGTCGACCCTCAGGAAGTGTTGCGGCAAGCCGTGAACATATAAAAGAAAAAAAAAGAAAAGACTGTGGTCATGGAACAATATATAGTTGGGTTATAGTAGTGGGATTATGTTACAAATAGCCTTTTAGAAAACACAAACATACTATTTTGTGGTCAACACTATAAACATTTTGCTATGTTATTAATGTTATTTTATAGGTTCAGTAAACAATTTTCATAGAAAGGCCTTTTATAGAAATATAAAGATATCCTACTAATGCCAAAATCTATAACATTTTATTACATTATTAGTGTCGGTCCCGACACAGATTTATCTGATTGCTAAACCCTTCACCCACCTCTGACAAGGTGTATTAATCACAACTTGTGAATGTGAGGAATGCCAGGTCCCCATCATGGTTCGGATCCCACGTTAAACTGTAGGTCCTCCATTTTATCTCACAATCACCCTACCATTACACATTAGCGTAAGTGCGTTTAGCCCGAACGGGTAGTAAGATGCTGTGCTAATAATAATAATAATAATAATAATAATACGTGTTGTTATATAGGTATAATATCTATCAAAAGTGACAGCTATAGATTGCATGACCTGACGTATGAATATGTGAAAGCAGATCTAGTAAGTAGATTTACTAGCTCAGATAAAGGCCCTTCATAATAAAGTTGCCTTATTGATACAGTCATTATTACTAGCACCACGTCTTACTACCCGTTCGGGTTATACGCACGCTAATGTGTAGTGGTAAAAGTGATTGTGAGATGAAATGGAGGACCTACAGTTTAACATGGAATCCGAACCACGGTGGAGGCCTGGCATTCCACACATTCACAAGTTGTGATTAATACACGTCTTGTCAGTTGATACAATCAACAAAATGTGCAAATACCATAACTTGACGTGTAAATATATTGATGTAGTTTTATGAGCTTTTGTAAAACTGTCAGATACGGCCCTTTCTACGTAAAGCCTCCTTTAGATAGATTCAATAAAATGTTATTTTAAGATTAACCGTAATAAATGGTAAACCTATTTAGTTAAATTCTATATATACAGACGTGTGTAAATTATTAGCAATTTTCATGTTTTTAGTGTCTGTTGTGATAAAATTCGAATTTAGTGTTAGTTAGCGGTACCTACTTAAGCTGGAATTTGTAATTTGGGTACGTCATAGTCTTATACATATTTTTGCTCCATTTTCGGTCAAGCTTGGCCCTACATTTTATTTTAATTTTGTGTCTGTTTGCAATCGTACTGTTCTTTACATTTTTCGGTTTTGTGTATTTGGAAGTAAAAATCCTCCCTGCTCCTTCCACTCGCCTTTGTTTATTGACTGCTTTGTTTCGTGCTTAGGGGTGGTTCTGGCAATTCATCCCATGGCCGGAATAACAATGGGTATGACAGGTAGTGTGGGGGTGAGAGCCGGAAGTGGTTTGGTGTTCTGTCTTCTTGCAGTTATAAAGAGACTTCGGTGTGATAAAGATGGGCAAAGCTAAAAATGTCACAGCGCGAAAGAAAGCAGAAATTTAAGTCCTCTTGAAAGTTGGAGGTAAAATAAAAGCTCAAATTAGTTAGATTGTAGAAGTAAGTACAAGCTTTGTTACGCGATTTTTACAAAAGATGACGGATCATAAACGTACCACACCACGAGTGGACAGGTGCGGTAGAAAACGCGTGATATCGTCCGTTTTAAATATAATTTTGTTTCGAGAACAGCGTAAAAAACCAAGCATAACATCAACTCAGCTTCAGGCGGTTGATCGAGGACATGGACGAGAGGTATCTGCTAGCACTATGCGCCGTAGGCTTTCCGAAGGTGGATTAAAAGCAAGAATACCTCGTAAAAAGCTAAAGCTGACACCTGCCATTATTAAAAAAAACACCTTGATTGGGACATGCCACACAAGTACTGGATACCTGAAGACTGGGGAAAGGTAAATAAAGTAACAAAAATGTATTAAAAGAAAAATTATCATTATTAAAATACAAGTTTTGAAGTAATTTTCAATTTGCGTTTTCATTAATTTGCTTATTGTCAAGCGAATAACGAAAATACTTGTTTCAGGTATTTTTCAGTGACAAAAAGATTATCTTTACTGTTGAAGAAAACCCTCAGTACGCAAGAAGAGGGCCAGGAGAGACTTTCAGGAAGGCGTGTGTAGTGCAAAGTGTAAAGCACCCCACTAAAGTTATGATTTGGAGTAGGATTTCAATTTATGGGACTGGTAAAATGTATGTAGTTCAGGGAAACATGAATACTGGACAATACAGGGAGGTGGTATAAACGTGTGTAGTACCTATGATGAGTGAATGGTTCCCAACAGGTGATGGAATTTTCATGCACGATGGTGCGCCATGCCATTGGGCAAAAAGTGTTACAAGCAAACTGCAAGAACAGAACATATCTGTGTTGGAATGGCCCTGCAACAGCCCAGATATGAACCCTATCGATTCTGTGTGGAGTGTTTTGAAGAAAAAATTGAAACAGAAGCATCCGACAACCAATGAAAGTCTAGTAAAATACATATCTGTGTGGCAAAATGACGGTACAAATGTGCAAGACAGCAATAGAGGTTATGCCACGTCGAATCAATAACTTAGTATGACACCCTTTAGCCCTTATTAAGTACTAGAGGGAGTATAAAGACTTTAAGTAAAGTAAAAGTGTATGTAGGTATAGTTTAGTAAAAGTTTAGTATCGAATAAATAAATTCTTTTATTAAAATTAGAAAATTGCTAATAATTTGCACACGTCTGTAGCTAACAAGTTTAGTTAAGTTGTGTATTTTGCTAAATTTAGTTGCGTTAGAGGGCCTATATACTAATTTGCATATATGAATATGCAGTATATACATTTATACATGTTACACTCCAAAAGTGAAACTAGCCATTTCATGAATTGGGATAATCTTTGCCCATTCCGTGAATGGGTTTCTTCGCTTAACCATTTACCAAACTGGGGAAAAACTTTTCAGGTTCATGAACCGGGCAACTTCAAACTCTACCCGAGTATTTCTTTGTCCATGAAATGAACAAGCGAATAACAAGTTTGGTCTAGGAATGAAAAGTTAGGCTTTGTTAGGTGGGTTTAGCCTATAATTTTTAACATATAGTATTTTAAAACAAATTTTAGCAAAGCTGGTAATATTTTTAAAATTTATTTGAGGTACTTAACATACACTTTGTTAACCAACTGATTATATCAGTGCACGACTTATAAACTAACTTAAATCTAGAACAGACACAACATCTAGATCTAGGTCGATATGTGTGAAAGGGGAAGCCCACATTTCACCAATGATATTTTTTTTTTGCCAAACTAGGAATCGATCGAACCTGGGAACCTTAGCTCTGTAGACAGACACGCTACTGGCCGAACTAACTAAAGTGTCGGCCAAGTTTGTAATATATAAGATAATAATTTACAGTTCATTAAATGGGCAAGGGTTCATACAATTTTTGCCCAGGTCACAAAATAGTTAATATAAGAGGAAAGTTCAAGGAATGGACAGAAATTAACCCAATTTGTAAATAATTGGTGGTTTCTCTAATAAGATATATCGATCAATTTGTGAAGTAACTGTAGTGTGAGTATTAGGTTTCCAGAGATCACAAAAAGTACAAGCAGTGATACTTCACTTACAAGAGTTGTAACAAGGATGTATCAAGTAGAGATATTAACGATTTCAGCAACCTACTAACCTACTACTCGCTACTCTTGTGTTAAGACTTAGACTGCCGATGACGGGGAGATCAAGGAACGGATCTTTGTCAGATATACTGAAGGGAGATTTTTTCAATGTGGTTTCACACTCTCCCTCCATGCGAATGCGGGTACACTTCCTTTAAACATTAGCTTAATTAGTACATGAATCTATAACGCGAAATGGTAGTGAGACGTGGTATTATATAAAAAAAAAGCCAGCAGAATCTTGGAAGCCTTTATCTCTGGAACCATCGAACCCAGGACATATATTCATAGGGACTTTTTTTTGTGTGTGTGATCTACTATCCGAACCCCAGTTACTTCCCATATAAATACATTTTTTAAATCAACATTAACATTATTTAGAAAAAAAACACGAATATTAATTTTTTAAACGCAGTCTTATGTTTTTGCTTAGTGATAATATCTTTGCTTAAAAAATCTGATGGTGTGCTTTGATAATTTTATGACCCTGCTCAGGGTGCCGTTGGTTGGAAAAGGTAGATAAACAAACGTTGCACTAAAGGGATGCGGCAAAAAAAAAAAAATCATCCATAGCTCAAGGGTTTTTGGCTTTCATCCTTTAAATAATAATTTACCTCCCGAGACTGTAGTTTGTTATTTTAGTTTACGTTAACACTTCTTTTCACAATAATAAATTCACAATAAAATAAAAAGTTTTTGGTGTAAAACTCAAGTCAATACGTTTACTTAGATATTTTTATAGGTTTCAGTTACAATTTTACTATATTAGTGTTCAGTATATTATATACAGATGAAAGCTTAGTATTGTGGAATCTAATTATACTTAAAAAAAAGCACTCATATAAATTTATTTATCACCCTGTTAAGGTAATACCCATATGTACTAATTACGCTAATGTGTTATGGATGAGGAGGGTTGAACTTTAGAGGAAATGTACCTGAGGATGTTACATAAGCTAATGATGAGTTACATACCCTGTACTCAACCCAATACATTTTTGGGATCGTCAAGTCTCACATATTGTGGTGGCGGTACATGCAGTTCGAATGGAATATTCTAAAACCGTATTCAGGGTATTGACTGGTGGTATAGTGAGGTGGACTGGATAGAATTAGTTCAAAATATAGATAGGGTGTAGTGAGGTTGACTGGATAGAACTAGCTCAAAATATAGATAGGGTGTAGTGAGGTTGACTAGATAGAACTAGCCCAGAATAGAGATGAGATGTAGTGAGGTTGACTGGATATAACTAGCTCAAAACATAGATGGGGTGTAGTGAGGTGGACTGGATATAACTAGTTCAAAATATAGATAGGGTGTAGTGAGGTTGACTAGACAGAACTATCTCAAAATAAAGATAGGGTGTAGTGAGGTTGACTGGATAGAACTATCTCAAAATATAGATAGGGTGTAGTGAGGTTGACTAGACAGAACTATCTCAAAATAAAGATAGGGTGTAGTGAGGTTGACTGGATAAAACTATCTCAAAATATAGATAGGGTGTAGTGAGGTTGACTAGACAGAACTATCTCAAAATAAAGATAGGGTGTAGTGAGGTTGACTGGATAGAACTATCTAGATAGGGTGTAGTGAGGTTGACTGGATAGAACTATCTCAAAATATAGATAGGGTGTTATGAGGTTGACTGGATATAACTAGTTCAAAATATAGATGGGGTGTAGTGAGGTGGACTGGATATAACTAGCTCAAAATAGGGTCTTGTGAGGTTGAGTGAATATAACTATCTCAAAATATAGATAGGGTGTAGTGAGTTTGAATGGATGGAACTAGCTCAAGATATAGATAGGGTTTAATGAGGTGGACTAGATAGAACTAGCTCACGATAGAAATAGGGTGTAATGAGGTGGATTGAATAGAACTAGTTCAAGATAGGGGCAGGGTGTAGTGAGGTGGACTGGATAGAACTAGCTCAAGATAGGAATAGGTGGCGTACTTTTGTAAGTGCGACAATGAACTTTGGAGATCTTAATACCATAAGTAAGTAAATAAATACCTGCATTTGCGTGTAGGAAGAGTGTAAAACCATTTAGGAAAAACCACCGTCAGTACTTTAGATCGGGATTCAAACCCCGATCTCCCTGTCATCAGCAGCCTAGTGCAAGAGTGACACCTTAGACCATGCATCCACCGATGCAGGCTTCTTATCTACGTTATTACAAATGCCGTGCGTTTAATAGTTAAACTCACTGACCCTTAACCCTTAGATTAAAAATAACAACTAAACTCACAAGTAGAGTTAATTTTTTTACACTTTGTATAATCACTACAGGCTTAAAATAATCTCAAACAACCGAAGTATGTTTTAAAAATTATCCTGTTTACTAAAACTGAATCTTTTTGCGCAGCATCTTACTACCCGTCCGGGATTTTTGTTAGCCTACTAATTAATTAAACTAATGGGTTAAGGATGAGGAAGCTAGGAATGAGAGTAAAAATACATGATTCGCGTGGAGGGAGCTCAGAAGATCACTAAGTAAAAAAACAACCTCACTACACTCGGCCGGGATTCGAATCATGACCTCCCTGTCACCGGCAATCTAGGTTATATGAACATCATGTCTAGTATTCATACCCAATGGTGCGCGTGAATGGACTATCTAAATCTGACAAAATATCAAGACAAAACCGGTTTTGATTCTGATACGATGAAATCATTTTGTCATGGAGCTTTCATGCGTCTTGTGATTAGTTTGACGATCGGAGACGATCCTTGCCCGTTGCAAGAGATACTGTAAGGTACTTTTAACTTAATATTTATTGCTTGTCAACTTTCTCAATTTATGTTGCGGAACGCATATAAAATTGCAAAGCTGTTATACTGTCAGCTGATTTAAAAAAAAAATTGTTTTCTTTCTTTAACCAACGGTTATAATGTAATTTTTTGAATAAGGTAGTATCCTCGTTGAGGAGAACGTGGAATAAATGTAAAGGTTGCATATTCTATATAACCGGTGACAAAGGGGTCAAGGTTCGAAACTTAATTGGGTGCATTGGTGATTACTTTTGTTGTAAGCGCAGCAATGAACTTTTGAGATCGACCTCGGTTGTCTTGGGCTAAAAGTTCTCACGTCTCAGGACATGATTTTTGTAGGTTCAACCCCAACTGGTGTCAACGGATTTCTTAGCGATAAAAACTCGTCGCACAACTTCCTTCGGAGGGGAAGTAAAGCCGTCGGTACCATGTCAATTGTATCATGTAAAATAACCCTGGAATGTATGTGAAAATACTGTTCCCGGCAAAATTAGTAGGTTTTTAGCTCTTTCTCACAGAAATTATCGTATGCTGATATAATCATTCTGTTCAGAAAGTGCACGTTAAACACCTCAAATATTTTTTAATTTTTTTTAACTCTTTAGTTTCTAACGCTATAATGAGTTTAAAAATGTATTATTCTATTCTTTGAATAACGTATTGTTTTACAATCCTTTAAGAACGTGTTTCATCCTTCTGTGCCATTACTATAATAAATGACCTCCTACCTATTGCTATTACCTATCCTCTTTCAAACAAAATCTCCAAACTATAGAAGGAGATCTCAACCATTAAGTAATAACTCACATGGCTGGTTCGATAACTATATGAATGTTTGTGTCCCATGTGTGTGGGCAGCAAGTGATCAAATATTTACTCAAGACATTTTACCCGACATAAAAATCCACTCAGAAATCAACGTGGTAAAGCAAAACTTGCCTCTAAACTTTGAAGAATTAATCATTTCTTAAAGTGGTATTCATAAATTATTGATAGCATCGTTGGGTGCTTGGATGATAAGTCAAGGTCACCTCTGATTTGCCGGGTGTTAGGGAGAGTTTAGTTTGAATCTCGGTAGGTTGTGGTACCGAGGACTTTTTTTTTTTTACTTTAATTGTTCTCCACCCTCCATTCATTTAAGTATGGTCACATTAAAAAATACATATAAATTATTCTTGAACTTAATCCTTGACTCAATGATTTAGTAAAAAGTACAGTCTAATTTTCATAGGAAAATATCTAGAAAAGTTACTAGATCTACTTTCACTTATTCATACGTCAAATCATGTGATCTGCAGGTGTCTGTTTTGATAGATAATATCATTACTTGTAAAATAACACAATAAAACGTTATCAATATTCAACACAAAGTTAGTATTTTTTTCAAATGTCCTTCATATGAAAATTGCATTATAGCGAGCCTAAACGAGCCTAAACGAGTTGAAACAAAAAGAACTGTACTGAAACGCAGACTAATCCATAAACTTACATCACAAGGGCCTTTGATCTTTCCAAGTGCCAAGAAATACCAAAAATAGTATATGAAGGGAAAACATTAATAATTTTAATCTAAAAAAAAAGACTAGAAATTGAGTTATTTAAAATGCTCAAGTTGTTATTTATCTTAATTTTTTTTAGCAACGCGCCTAACTACTTGTTTGAGCTATAAGCATATGTACTAAATTTACTTACCCTACTTTGATATAGATTAGGAATGTTGAATTTAAAGAAAATATATTCACTTTCGCGTGGAGGTATAGTAGAAAAACATTCAGGGGAAAAAAAAAACCTTTTACACTCTAACTGGATTTGAACACCGATCTCTGCGTCATCGGAAGTCTTTTGTGAGAGTATGGCTTTCAAATTGCTATTGATTACACTAAATATTTTGCATTTTATAATTATTTCTCTGTTGAGTTCTCAAAAGTTGTTGTTCTTGAATCTATTTTTCATGCCGATTTTAGAAATGACATTCTATCACGTCAGGTTTTTACACAAATTAAGAGGTTATATTTTCAAGATTTTAACTATTTTAAGCACAAAAATATTCAAACATAAGATTAAAATATTTAAAAGATGTGTTTGTTAAAAAAATAAAGACCTGTCCTAATACTATAAAAAACTATCCTAATACTTAGATCGCTTTTTGTTTTGTTGTAGAGTAGTCATAAGTGTTCCATTACTTTTCGAACTTTCTCTTTTTTGACTTCCTTGCAGATCCTCCATCTTTACTGTCCCTCTTCAACATCTAACAGTAGTCTGTCATCCTAGTTTAATTTCACTTCCCCTGGTACCTCTTCTCCATTTACTTAATATCCTGGTGAAAGCATTTGACTTGCTCTTCACTATAATGTCCCAAATTTTCCAGAAAGTTGTCGATATAGGAGTGTAGAAAGTGTACTTTTGCACTCATGTTATTACCCAACTTCTTGAAGTCTTCCAACATTATTCAACAATGTTCCGATTATTTGGATTTTGTATTCCCTAGAAAGTTTTCGGTAACATATTGGAAGGCGTCCTTTTCTCTCTCATTTATCGTTTTCTAAAAATCTTCGTTCTTCATCAGTTTTCGGATTTGTGGACCAACAAAATTCTAGCATTAAATTTTTCTTGTATGTTGAAGGGAAATTTCATATAAAGTTAGTTGAAGCAGGGCCTATCTTGTGGTAGAACCCCTAAAAACTACTTCATCAAGCCTATTTTGATGTGTAGTGGTGGAAGCAAGAAATTTTGGGGCTCTACAAGTGGTTCATGTAAGATGTTTTTAGTTCCAGGCACAACATTCCTTCGCTCTGGCCAAACTGTCACATTCCAATGCCTTTGCTTTGCCCGACTATCCCATTCACATAGAAAGCCAGGCAGTTTCGTGTACTCAGCTTGTGGTCCTTATAGAATTCCTATAACTTTGAAGTCACCACAGATTAGTAATTCTATCACGTCAGGTTTTTACACAAATTAAGAGGTTATATTTTCAAGATTTTAACTATTTTAAGCACAAAAATATTCAAACATAAGATTAAAATATTTAAAAGATGTGTTTGTTAAAAAAATAAAGACCTGTCCTAATACTATAAAAAACTATCCTAATACTTAGATCGCTTTTTGTTTTGTTGTAGAGTAGTCATAAGTGTTCCATTACTTTTCGAACTTTCTCTTTTTTGACTTCCTTGCAGATCCTCCATCTTTACTGTCCCTCTTCAACATCTAACAGTAGTCTGTCATCCTAGTTTAATTTCACTTCCCCTGGTACCTCTTCTCCATTTACTTAATATCCTGGTGAAAGCATTTGACTTGCTCTTCACTATAATGTCCCAAATTTTCCAGAAAGTTGTCGATATAGGAGTGTAGAAAGTGTACTTTTGCACTCATGTTATTACCCAACTTCTTGAAGTCTTCCAACATTATTCAACAATGTTCCGATTATTTGGATTTTGTATTCCCTAGAAAGTTTTCGGTAACATATTGGAAGGCGTCCTTTTCTCTCTCATTTATCGTTTTCTAAAAATCTTCGTTCTTCATCAGTTTTCGGATTTGTGGACCAACAAAATTCTAGCATTAAATTTTTCTTGTATGTTGAAGGGAAATTTCATATAAAGTTAGTTGAAGCAGGGCCTATCTTGTGGTAGAACCCCTAAAAACTACTTCATCAAGCCTATTTTGATGTGTAGTGGTGGAAGCAAGAAATTTTGGGGCTCTACAAGTGGTTCATGTAAGATGTTTTTAGTTCCAGGCACAACATTCCTTCGCTCTGGCCAAACTGTCACATTCCAATGCCTTTGCTTTGCCCGACTATCCCATTCACATAGAAAGCCAGGCAGTTTCGTGTACTCAGCTTGTGGTCCTTATAGAATTCCTATAACTTTGAAGTCACCACAGATTAGTAACAATTTGTGTTCCACATACTGGATACTTGTTAACAGTAACTCCATGTTCTTGAATGCTTCTTTCATTTCAACTGAATGGGCCACAGTAATAGACCCATACACATTCCCACTATGCAGTAACACGCCTTTGAGGTTTCTCTTGGATGAGTCAATAAAAAGTCTCCACTGAGTAGGACCATGTTCAACGCCATAGAAGTGCATTAACTCGTTTATGTTATTGCAGTAAACCAAGGAATTGTTATTTGAGAAGAAAGGAAATCGTTCTTGTCCTCTGTATCTTTACCATGAAAAGTGTGTTCCTGGTGCCAGAATTTTTTTACTTTTGGGCCGGGAGCCAAGTATTTATGCAGAATCCTTAGGCAAATTCAGCTCACGTACTAGATCATTAAGTTCCCTCTGAGAGAGCCTTTGTGTAGTTAAGTCATCTTCAGGCTTGTAGATATAATCACTATCGGCTTCAAATATTACATAACATTCATTTTCAACATCATATTCTGCCATATTCTCTAAAACAGCTGGAGGAAGAGAGTCAGGCAGGTCTTCTCAATGTGTGACTGGCCCAATGGCTGAAGAAATGCTTCGATTAACAATTTGCTTCTTATTTTTCGAATTGCACCCCTGAACATTTACCAAATAGAAGTAACAGTCATTAAAGTGGTATTTAGGCTCCCTCAACACCAAAAGAATTGCAAACGGCATGCACATCTTCTTACCTTTTGCCCATAACCTTAACCTCTCGACACAATAGTGGCAAACTATATTTGGCACCCATGCCTTAACCTAGTTGGTCACCAAGCTTCACTTTAAAATATGAACAGTAAACTTTCTTCACAAAGTCTGTTATGTCCGTTCTTTGCTTAAGCACCACTTAATTTCCACAAATGTAAGAAAAAACACTTGGATTGTTCACACACTTGCGTGTAGACATTGTAAGACTACTACTATAACTGCAATCATATTAGGGAAATAAACTGCGAACCGATTTGGAAATACAAACACAATAGTGAAATACTATGAGAAAAGTTCTGGAAATGCAAGCGTCTGAGAGTCACAACATTTCTAAGATCAAACAAGGACACCTAGCAGCAACAGTCGTGCCAATGTAAAGGCTCACAGGTCTGTATTGCGAAATTTACCTCCAACAATAGGAATTACCTACTGGCAAATATAATGCTCTCAGTGATAAATGTTGCAAGTCAACTTGGGTCCATTGTGAAAAAACTGTACGCGATAGAATAAAATTAAGAACAGTTTTGGAATCGGCATCAAAAATTGAGGCAAAAACACATTTTAGTTTTCAATCATCTGATATCATGCAGACTAGTGTTATGAATAATTATTGTCATTTATGGGTATTATGTCTAATACTTTAATTTTGATAGAAATCACTTTCTAAAAGGCCTTATTTCAACTAGAATTCTATAATATAGATCTAGTATTATTTTGGTAGGATAACAAGCCTTAAAGAACATACTTTCAACTGCCATTCTGGAAGGCGGTTTGATTTATCTTACCAAAATACTACCATAAATTAGGATTCTGGTACAAAATAAGGCCTTACAGAGCGGGATTTCTTTCAAAAACAGTGTAAAACTTATTTTTAATTTTTAGCTATCTTACAGGTAGATAAACTATTGTGATAGTCAAAAAGATTGAACTCAAGATTTTGATGAATTCCGACATTTCATGACCCCCGAATACGAAAAAGTGTTTTTGAATTTCCATCTGTTTGTCTCTCTCTGTACCTCGGGGTAGAGCCTAAGTTATTCAACCGATTGAGCTAAAACTTGGTATCTAAGGTTTTCATAGGGTTGCCCCAAGGAGTTTTGGAATTGGATATCTAACCCTAAAATCAAGGGTAGTTTACTGAAGGGTGAAAAGATAAAAATCAGCTCTAATGATTTTGATTAAATTTCTTTTCTTAGCATTGATCAATATTATAAACGAAATGGTTACACTCATTGGTAAAGTATCACGACCGTAAAATAAACTCCTACCCGATATGTTGATTAATGTCAACGTATCTTGCATATCCTCCTTGAGCTTTAAAAGGTGGTTTTTGCAATGCCGTGTGTCTGCTCACCCTAAAATTAAGATCAGTTCAATAAAGGGGAGAAAGAGAAAAAAAAATCTATTTTCTCAAAATCGGCTCAAACGATTTTGATTAAAATTCTTATCAATGCGTTGATTAAGATTATAAATAAGATGGCTATTTTCATTTTCCCATGAAAATGATTCTTAGGGTACTTTACAGAAGCGGAATTTTCTATATCTCCGCAACTATTTGAGATACTAAATAACTTA
Organism: Timema monikensis; assembly: GCA_902151445.1. Lineage (NCBI taxonomy): Eukaryota > Metazoa > Arthropoda > Insecta > Phasmatodea > Timematidae > Timema > Timema monikensis. Next base: position 89,999 of record CABFVZ010001123.1, read on the forward strand.
CTATTGCAAAATTGTAGTACTCTTAAAAATAAAAAATAAACCATAATTTGAAATATATGTTTTTAGAACGAATAATTTCTGAAATATTGGAAAATATATTAATATAATTTTGTGAACTCTAATTATTGAGTTAAAACCTAAGTATTATCTCTTCTTAACTATTCTCTAATACCATAGATTAGGTAAATACTAGTATGTCTCTCAAAAAGTTGATGTTCTCTTTCCTTTAATCTTTTAGGGGAGATGTTTGTACATTAATGATTTATCTCTATCATTTTAGACTCACTAATCAATATTTACCTTTTTTATTGGTCTAAATTTATAAATGAGTTATTTAATAGCAATGCGATAACCATAACATGGGAACCTCTAATAAAATGTTGAAAATTTTAACTGTATGTCAAAATTTTGGTACGAAGTGTTAATCTTTCTGGACCCAATATAGATTTTTTTTTATTAGTTCAAATATACAAATGAGGACATTAATTCCTTAAAAATAAAATTATAAAATTTAAAAGGGAGTCAGAAAATGTTTTATGGAAGTATAGCGCAAATTCATGTTTTGGTTTGCTTCTGTATATTATTTCGTTTCACATATATTATGAGTTTTGAGTAAATATTTCCATTTTTAAGGATTATAGGGGGAATGTTCGTGCCGAGTTCTGTACCATTTTTTTTTAGCACTGCCTCTTAATAACTGTTCGGCCTATACGCCTATATATACTAACGTGCTAGAGATTAAGAAGTTTGAATCTAAAAGAAGTGATACCACATTTGCGTGGAGGGAAACTGAAAAACCATTTAGGATAAAACCATCCTCAGTATACACCCGACCGGGATAAAACCCCGATCTCTTCGTCTTTGGTAGTCTAGTCCAGTGGTTCCCAAACTTTCTCGGCTTGCGAACCCCTAGCTCATACATCTGAGTAGCACGAACCTCCTGATAAATATTTAGAGCCACACACATAATGTTACAACCCATTTTTATTATTTATATTTATTAATTGCAACCAAATGGTGTAACACTTTTTAATTAACCCACTATATCCCCATTCAGAACTTTGGGATACCCCTCCAAAAATAATGCAACAATATTGAAAATACGTATGTACAAGTTCAAATAATTATAAATTTATTTAAAAAATTAAAACTGAAATCAAATAATCAAAGAAATAAATTTTTTAATCTTTATTATCATAGTGATATCACATTTCACATGTGTTTTTTTAAAGTGGTACTGGAAATGGCTGTTTGACATAAATGAAACACCTTTCTGTAATCATAAAATGCCATGCCGATTTAAGTTTCATAATTGTTTACAAGTTTTTAACAGCTACTAACTCACCTCTTCACGTGACATAGTGAAAAGCATGCGCTTGCTTTGGATGGCACAGAGCTTTAAAGTCAGGAACCACAGACGATAAAATCTCAAGTCACTTTCAGAACTGAGCCTGTTTCTTTTGTGGAAAGCGAAACGAATTATTGATGGGGGAGTAGAAAAAGTAAGCGTTATGTTTCTAAAGAGACAATTGACAGAAAACTCATCAACTTTAGATAACAGAATCTTGTAAATGATCCTCGCAAAATTTCATAAACTATTAATTAAAAATCCGCCGCTAAGGAAATATTTTGGTGGACCCCCATGGATGATTTCAACATTTTGGAACCACAGTTTGGGAACCAATGACTAGTATTTTGCGAGAGTAGCGCCTTAACTCATGTGGCCACCGAAGCTGGTTGTATCTTCTTCGCTGTCATAATATCATAAGACGTATTCTCAACGAACCCCTTATGATCATTGAACTCGACGATCTTTCCATCTCTTTTGTCCTTTGGTGATCGGCGGATTAATATTCTCATCATACTTTGTCACCTGGCTATAGTTAACGCCCTGAACACCGGTGCAGCCAATCCCAAAACTGTTAGTTTTATTATGTCGGCAACAATGGCCGCCACGCTTCCCACGTAACCTCATCAGTGTTGCCACCTGCTGCGGCACAATTTCCCTCGTGTCAAGGAATGACGGTGACCTGAGGGAAGCTTTGTTCAAGCTCTGTTGTATACTGAAGAAATATGTTGTTTCGCATGGAGACTTTGGGTCGGTGATTACCATATGGTGCCCTCGGTTGTTTTATATTAGATTTAATTGGTTTATTATTATTGTTCTTTCGCACCACGTCTTATACTTACCGGTCAGGGATAGCCGCATTTAAGGTGGGAGTGAAGGGAGATCGAGTTAAGGGCCGTATATTTGCAGATTTTATAGCCAAAAGTTTTTTTTTTACCATAGTAATTAAACTTTTTCCCCAGTAGATACAAAGAGTTTATTTTGTTCACATGGTGGTTGAATATCTATCAAGGGTGTCCTGAAATTTAATGACAACTTTTTCTCGTAATTTATAAAGTTTCTCATATAATGCCGCTATGATCATGACAGATATTCAACAACTGTTGAGATCATCATGGGAAGAAAATTAAACTCTTTACTTCTACTGGAAAGATATTTTGGCAAAAAAAAAAAAAAAAA
>CABFVZ010001123.1:92722-138157 GCA_902151445.1 Timema monikensis
CTCATTTCATCTCACAATCACCCTACCATTACACATTAGCGTAAGTGCGTATAACCCGAACGGGTAGTAAGACGCGGTGCTAATAATAATAATAATAATAATAATAATAATAATAATAATATAAAATCACCCTCCATACACTTGTGAAGATTGAAACCAAGCTCATGATCAACAGTGATTTAGTGTTAGTGTTCATAGTTTCAGTCAAAATATCATAACATTATCTGATAGCTACAGTAGCCACGTGGCTTCTTTGGTGCTGACTGACAACTCACAGCTGACTTCTGACAGTCAACATTTAGGTATGTACCTAAATTTTGACCGTCAGAAGTGACAGCTGCTAAACACATGTTTTTGCAGATCATATGGTTTGACGTAGGGATACATAATTTGGCTTGCTAACGTTTCAAAGCCGTCAGCTGTGAGCTGTCACTCAGCACCAAAGAAGCCATGGGGCTACTGTAAATAAGCTTCTAGATCTACTTTCACGTATTCATTAGTCAAGTCATATGATCTGTAGCTGTCACTTTTGATATATATTATCAATACCTTTAAAATACCACTAATATTATTGCTGATCGAAAACAAAAACCCATTGTATTTTAGAAAAGGTTCTTTCTACAAAATTCTACTAAATTTTGGTCACTCCAGCATGTTCCTTTTTAATATTTGTGTGTGTGTGTGTGTGTATGTAGTTAAATCATAATTAGTGACCGAAAGTAATATGCTACTCAATAAATTGATAAAAAGACTTTTTGATGGATACATCTATCTAAATAATTTAGTCATCAAAACTTATTTTTATCAATTTATTAAGAAGCATCTTACATATATACATATATAGGCCTATGTATATCCATCAAAAAATATTTTTATTGAGTGGTATATTAATGTTTATCTTTGAAACTTCTGATAATCTGAAACCAAGCACTAAGTCAATGCAAAATAATATATGAAAGTCACTTTAGTTCATACCTGAGCTTGTTCAATGAAAAACCCACGGCGTTGTTGTAAGAACAAAGTAATAAATTCCGCTCCTCCAACGTTTGTAGTTTTACTGCCCCGTGTGGGATTATGTAAATGGATTATGGACCATGGGCTCGCTCGTAAGACAAGGCTTTCTATTACTACAACATCCTTTCAAGGACGTGTTGTATTATTGCGGAGAATTGTGTCGTCATAGGTATATATAGAGTAGTATTAAAGAGACATTACCCGCTTCGGTGTCCGTATGATCTAACGCGCTACTCTCGCAATAGACTAGACTGCCGATGAAAGGGAGATTGAGGTTCCAGTTCCAGTCGGGTGTAGGTCTACTGAAGGTGGTTTTTTTCAAAATGGTTTTAAACTCTTCCTCGACGGGTACACTCCCTCTAAATATAACCTTCTTAACCCCTAAAACCATTAGCGTAATTCGTACACAATCATGTAAGCCGAACGGGTGGCAAAATGTTTGGTAAAAACAAAAAACAATAACACGAGCCCGTGAATCATCATCTGATAATATATAATACCCACTTTGCAAGTAGATGTAAACTAATGTAATTCCAGAGTCTTTTTTCGATAGGTCCTACCGTTTAGCCACAAGAGACCTCCGAAGAAAGGTCCGCACTGACTTTAAAGTTGCTCCGACATTTTGATTTTTTTTTGGGGGGGGGGGTTATAAGTTCAAATTTATCATTGGAATTTTCCCATCGGTTACAGGCTAGAAGCTATAAGTTTGCCAAATTTCAAGTTCCTAGCTCATCTGTAATTGGGTAAACATTATAATGTCAATGAGTGAGCGAGTCGGCCATGTGTCTTTATAGTGGTATAATAATTATTCTAATGGGGTATGGATGAGGAAGGAAGTATTTTGAGTTAGTCTACGCTCATTTGCTTGCAAGGAGAGTGGTAAAACATTCAGGTAAAACTAGCCTCAGTAGATCCAACCGTGATTTGAACCCCGATCTCCCCATCAGCAAGTCAGTCTAAGACGATAATGACGCATTAGAATATTCGGCCACTGAAGCGAGTCATATGAATTAACTACGCTAATGTGTTGGGTATTATAAAGGTTGAATTAATTTTTTATTTTGATTAGTTCAAACACTAGTTAGAATTGGATATGTGAATATTTCTTAAGGGGCTATTTTTTTTTTTTGACAAAATAAGGTGTTTCAAGACAGTATTATTTTGTTATTCTGTTTCACAATTTGCCATTTCCTTTCTTCACTTATTTATTTAGCACCGCGTCTTACTACCCGTTCTTGTTATACGCGTAAGTACCAATTACGCTAATGGATTAGGAATTGGGAAGGTTGAATTTAGAGTATGTGAACCTGCATTTGCGTGGAGGGGTAGTGGAAAACCATTTAGGAAAAATCATCCCCAATTCACCCAACTGAAACTGCTGGAAATCAAAACCATCTGGTAAAAACTGCAATAAGATGAAATATCAAAAGATATAATTTTATATATGTCAATGTAAGAAACAAAATCTACTTTCATGTACTCATACCCCATACCATATGCTGTTCAGCTGTCACTTATGAAAGCCGTTGCTAATTTTGACATTTGCACGTTAAATGTTCTCTAGGGTTATTTTGTAATTAGTTGTTACTGCCATTTTGTTGTTGTTGCAACACTGATACTATTTTATTATACTATTAATGTTGTTATTGGTATTGATAGTATTTATAAAAATAATGACAGCTGACGATCACATGACTTGAAGTAATTCTAGTGGCTCTTCTAACCGTCACTAAGGTTCTTCCTATGAAAATTGAACTATAGGTACTCAATAAAAGACAGTCGTGGAAATTATGGCCTAGAGTATAACACCTACACTAAACTACAACGCTAATACCAAATTCGGAAATTTGAAATGATTGAATACGTGCACTCGACCATGTCAATATTATCTCCTACTCCATTCAGACTTGTTTTGTTACTAAAATAAAACACTTAAAAACCGAACATAAACTATCTTGACACTGTAACAATTTTTATCACATTGTGTAGGAAGAAATGACTTCAATGTATAAACTTTTAACTATTTATACGTCACAAAATATAAACAATTTAACGATCTGTATTATTTATGTAGGTACAGATCCAAACGAATTCTGTGAAAACATCACCTCATAAAAGTAAAACTTTGTCATCATACAAACCCTGGCCCGCAACTCGAATGCCGCCCACACACATTCAACCTAAGAGCTGTATATATCGACGAGACTCGCACATCAGCCAATCAATCCTCTTTCAACCTGAACTTCTCGTGGTGAGGTTAAGTCTCGATATTGAACCAACCTCCTAGTTATATATATATTATATTTTTAGCACCGCGTTTTACTACCCGTTAGGGTTATACACTTTAAGTACTAATTACGTTAATGTATTTAGGAATTGGGAAGGTTGAATTAGAGGAAGTGAACCCGCATTTGTGTGGAGGAAGAGTGGAAAACCATTTAGGAAAAACCACCCCCAGTTCACCCGACCGAGATTCGAACCTCGATCTCCCCGTCCTCAGCAGTCGAGCTCAACACGACAAGCGTAACCTCCTAGTTAAACAAATAAAAAGCATCATTTACATTCAATTTGTATGTTGGTGGAATCCATTGGGCCAAAATTTGGCCCATAACTCTCTTCGGTGGCCGCATGTTGTAAGGCGTCACTCTCGCAATAGACTAGACTGCCGATGATAGGGAGATCGAAGTTCGAATCTTGGTCGGGTGTACTGTGGGTGGTATTTACAAAATATTGTTACACTCTCCCTCCACGTGAATGCGGGTGCACTTCCTCTGAATTTAAACTTCTTAATCCCTAAAACCACAAAAGCGTATAACCCTAAAGGTTGTAAGACGCGCTGCTAAAAAAATATAATTTTTCAAGCACCGCGTCTTACTACCCGTCCGAGTTATCCGCTTAGGTATGTGTGTGTATGCGTATGTGTGTATGTATTTATTCAACTTTCATGTATTCAAACGTCAAGTCATGTGATCAGCACCTCTCACTTTTGATAGATATTATCAATACATATAAAATAATGCCTAAAATATTGTCATTGTTTTCAGACAAAAAAGTTTGTAATTTTTAGAGGTTTCTTTTTGTCAAATACCTGTGATTTTGATATTCTTAAATTCAGACACATTATACAAAATTTAAGTGCATTATTTATTGTTAAAGATAGTTTTGTTCAACTACAACTTGCAACTATTAGAAACAGTTAAGTTAGGTATATAGGGAACGCGAGAAAAGGCCAGTGTGTTTGCTGCTTTATAGAAAAAATATATATATTTTTTCCAAAATGCTTCAATAGACAAATAGAGTTTATTTTTCTTCTCAAAGTGATATCAATGGTTGTTGAATATTTGTCACGATCACAACGGCATTAGATGACAAACTGATTAAATGAAGAGAGAACGTTATCATCAAATTATAGGGCACCCTTGATAGATATTTAAGAAGTTTTGAGGTCACCACGGGGAAAAAAATTAAACTCTATATTTGTACTGAAGCAATAATTGATTGATTCTGAGCAAAAAAAAATGTTTTTATAAAAACTGCAAAAACACTTAACGTTTCTCGGCTCGCGTTCCGTACACTCGCAAGTAAACTGTTGTCTTTTACACTAATGTAGACCTAATAATTAAAGCTGTAATAGTACTCCAGCTTAACATTGACATGGGAAATGTGTGGCTGTTATCTAGCACTATACTGTACTGGTACATGCAGTATCCATACTACAGTGTGTTGTGGTTTTTTAGAACACGACTGTACCGGTAAGCTGGCCAGGTATGCTAATAGCCACCGATTACCACGGGAAAATGAAATGCAATGGCTGTGAGAGCGAGACCTGGCAAGGCATGCAGGGAAATGAAACCACAGTGTTGTTGTTGGGACATGCAAGCTGGAAATATCAGTCAAAGTATCGTCCTTGGTTACTACAGGGTGTCAAGAATGTTGGGGGGATAACATAAGGTGTATTAATGGGCTTTAGAAGTCATATGATACAAACTAATTCGTTATCTTTAAACATGCACAACTTTGACCTGGATAATATTTTTTTTCACTTGAAATACTTTAATACTCTTTATTATTTAAATAAATCTTCTTCAGGTGGCCACCCGAAGGTTGGTTCGATGTCTATCCCTCTTGTACTGGTCATGCACTCAGCATATAGGCTGGTTATTGCTCCCTGCACCATCTGGTAGAAATCCCACGCTCTAGGGGAGCTCAGAAAGTGGGATGGTTCCCTGTGGCCTTCCCCACTGAATTTCTATGAGTGAGCGCGTAGGGGCCTACCAATTTTGCAGGAAAGGTATTTTCACATACCTACCAGGGCTCTTTTACATGCTACAATCGACATGAGACCAACGGCTTTACTTCCCCTTAGAAGGAAGTTGGGCTACGGATTTTTATCACTCAAGAAAAATCTAGTGACCTCGGCTGGGTTTAAACCCACGAGCATCGGGTCCTGAGGCATGCACTTTACCCTAAGATCATCAATTTTGACATAAATGGCACATGGACAAGGCAGTTGGACCTGTACATTTGGGCTTAGCGCGACAGTTTTCTACCACTGAGCTATCCAGATTCTTCCAGTGTTCATGATCTTGCGTGGTCCATTATTTTAAAGTACAGACTATGTTGGGTTTAATCGTCAGCTAGGCACAGCTATAAGCTAAAGTCTGTTCATCGAAGGAATTGTTTTCTAAAAGGCCTTTTTCCTTACCAGAAATCTATTATATAGTAGGATATTGGTAGGAAAAAAGATCTTTCAGAGAGTAATTCCTATCGTGAATGGAGTATAACTGAGAAGTTCAGTGGTAAAGCATTGGCTTACTCAGTCAGAGGTCACGGGTTCGATCTTCTGTCTTAGGTGTAATTTTTTCGGTCATATTTCCATTTTTTCATCTTTATTCTACCTAATATTATATACCTTCGTATATTCAACTACACCTGAAATTAAGTTGTCAGCACTGTATTTCTATTTTACTAAACTCTGCAACACACCTCACCAAGACAGTTAACATCTCAAGTGTGTTGTATCACATTGTGTGTCATCACCTATTCGAAGTAAGTTTGTTTCAAATACTGTAACATTACTAAATATTATATTTAGTTCTATTCTTCTTTTCTCGCAATTGTATCTTTAGTTTCACTTTTTTCGTATTTTATAGCAAGTCTTTAATTTTAATTTCAGCTCCATGATTATAGATCGTTAATACCAGCACCAAAACATGTCGGACAAATAGAGTTCCCGTAACTAGTAACAACACAGGAACACGGAAAAAAGGAGCAAAGGGACAAAATTTCCAGATAAGGCTTAGATAACTGTGAAAATACTAAGTTTGCTTTCTGAAACATCAATTTTATTAACTCATTTAACTTGTGTTTTAAATCTTTTCTATATTTTAACTCTTTTTAAACTTAACTATTTATGTATTGTATGTTTAGTTTTTACCTTCACTCAAAATAAGTGGTCAATAATTATAGTATATATTTTCATTCAAAGTGTTCATCTGTAATTGATTCACGCTTCTACATTATATTTTAATTATCTCAATAAACCAATGTTTTTATTAATTGTTGGCTTATGGTTTGACTTATAAATGATTGTCAATCAATAATATGTATGTTATGTTTTTAGCTTACTCCATTTGACTCTTATTGTAGTACATGTTAAAATTAATATGTATACCAAGCAACTAAACTTTTTATAAAGTTCGAACATAATTCAAATATCACAATATCTTTAATTGTTAATTTAAAACCATACATATCATTAAAATTTAACTATCGATATAATATCTAAGTCTTAACCTTTACTATATTCTACACTCGTTACAGAAGATTCTTTTAGAATATTTTATAAAATGTTGTACAGTATTATCTGTAAAACTGAATTATATTTCCCTTTTAAATACTTCTTCAGACAAATATGGTATAATACTTCACTTCTTTCAAACAATAACACTTTTATTCATCAGAGACATATTTTCGCATAAGAACATTGAAATAAACCGTTAAATCTGTCCCCCCACAATGAAGCAGACGATAAACTTAAGCGTCACCTTTTGGTCCTTGGCAATGCATATGCTTATGTCCATCCAGTATAATATAGAGATCCCTGGTCACCCCCACCTCCCTGACCATAAAGAAAATCTATCAATACAGTCCTCCACTCCCCCAACCTGGGTTTTTGTTCCATCGGAACTCTTCAACGAAGGAGCGTGACACGCGCAAGGTAATTTTATAAAACAAAAACACTCACAATAAAGAAGAAAAGTAAATTGATAAAGAATGACAAGACACAAAGCCAGCAGGAACGTTATAAAATAAAAAATACTATTATGTAAGGCAAAAACTGCACCCACTTTGGTGGCCGCATTGTCTAAGACCCTACTTTCGTAGTAAACTGGAATGCCAATGATTGGGAGAGCAAAATTCGAATCTCGGTCAGTTGTACTGAGGGTGGTTTTTACAAAACGGTCTACCACTGTTTCTCCCCAAAAATACGGGTACACTATCTTTAAATATAAATTTCCTAATCCCTAAAACCATTAGCGCAATTTAGTACACAAGCGTATAACCCAAACGGATAGTAAGATGGAGTGCTAAAAAAAAGTGTAAATGTGTGAGAAGATATATCTTTGTGAGACTGACCGTGAGTATAGTGTAGATGTGTGAGGGGCTTTTGATCATAGGTTGACCGTGAGTATAGTGTAAATGGGTGAGAGGCTGTTGACCAAGGCTGTTGACCATAGGCTGCCCGTGAGTATAGTGTCGGTGGCTTCGCGAGAGAAGAAAGGTTTAGTCGAACAAATAGCTGACAGGACCGTGTTCCCCACATGAGCAGGCTGTCATGTGGGACCGACCATAATATCAACCTTCGTCTAGACACGAGGATTGCGGTCACTGGGCAGTGTCTACGGTGTCCATTCTAGAACGTATGTGTTCATTTACGTCATTTTAGTTCAGACTTCTCTGTCCTATGGGAACTGGTTCTATACAAAAGTGCCCCAAGGACGTAACTACGGAATTTAAGGAAGGTTTGATGTTTCTGACACCTCGCCCCCCCCCCNCCCCCCCCCCCCAATGGTTTCCACCCAACCGTGAAGATAAAAAAAAAGTCCGCCCGCGTTAGGGAGGAGTTAAATATTTTAAATAAAAGTATGAAGAGCCCTAAACTATTTCAGATATTAAGAAAAAGATGTATATTGGTTCACATATTAAAATATATATCTAGAATTTCAAATTTATAATAGATTAACATTATAATGACCTGCATAAGTGGGCACGTGGACTAAACGTCAAGGTCATTGTATCTGGTTTACTGGTGATTGAGAGCTTGGAGAAAGTCCCGGCCGGGTGCACTAAGGGTGTCTTTTCCTAAAAGAATTCCAATTTTCTCCTCCAAGAATTTACGAGTACATTTATTCTAAATATTAACTTCCTCATACCTACAGCATCAAGGTAGTTAAGGACATATAGCCGGGAAGAGTAATAAGATGAGGTGAAAAAAAACACTAATAGGCGGGGTCTATATATTCCTACGCCAAGCCATGTGCTATGAAGCAGTCACTTTTGATCAGCTGATGTCATCTTTGATAATATGTAAGTAAGATCAATTTTGTGAGATTTGATCCCTATTTAGTTACTATCTACATTTATTTTTGTATATTCTTTAAAAATAAATTCTCCCGAATATATTTACTTATAATAATTATCACCTCATATTACTACCCGTTCGTGTTATACACTTAAGTACTAATTACGCTAATGGGTTAGGAATTGGGAAAGTTGAATCTAGAGGAAGTGAACCCGCATTTACGTGGAGGGAGAGTGGAGAACCATTTAGGAAAACTCCCAGTACACCCAAGCGAGATTCGAACCTCAATCTCCCAGTCCTAGGCAGTTTAGTTTAACACGAAACTAGCGCGTTAGCTAACTACGCCACCGAGACGTGTTATCCCGAATAAATTGAGAATCTTTGAGAACAAAGTTACAGAGAATTATAAACGCAAGGTTTTGTTCATTTACTAACCGTTAATTGTGTTGTTTTTAACGTACTTCACGTCTTACTAACCATACTGACTATAAAGCATGGGTTAACAATGAGAAAGATATGTTTTAGATAAATTGTATCCGAATTTCCTGGAAAAGAGGTGAATAACATTTAGTTAAAAATCATATTATTTTATTACACTCGATTGGATTAGAGCGTCAACCCGCCTTTAACCAGAAAACCAGATAATACATGACTAACGTCTTTGTACACATGCCCACAGGCGCGGTAAACAATTTGTTTTCTCAGTTTAATACATTTATTATTATTACTTATTTATTGACTTTATAATCAAACTTTGAGAGGTTAAGACCAATAAAATATTATTTAACACAAATCCAAGTGCAACAAACATCGCAAGGTAATATAAAGGCAATATAATGAGTGACATACAGAATAATTGAGATAGAAAGTTTAAACCAGTTTTAAAAGATGTAAAACAAAACATAATAATAAAGTTTAAAGACATCACATTAAGTGTCGATATGAGGCTAAGAAAATAAAAGAATCTGGTATATTACAAAATGTTAGAAAATTGACTAAAAAAGAGTCTACATAGAATTGTGTAGTTATTCTTTGCACAGTAAGAATAAAATTAAGTTAGCAAAAACAGTAGTTCACTTATAATTGTGTTTATTTATTTTAGCTACTCTTCACTTTAATTCTACTGTATTGTAGGATCCCCATAGTAAGATCCCTATATAACAGCTATAGCTCAATTTATAGTTCATAACTGCCAGGCCTCCACCGTGGTTCGGATTCCACGTTAAACTGTAGGTCCTTCATTTCATCTCACAATCACCCTACCATTACACATTATCGTAAGTGCGTACAACCCGAACGGGTAGTAAGACGCGGTGCTAATAATAATAATAATACACATTAGCGTAAGTGCGTATAACCCGAATAGGTAGTAAGACGCGGTGCTAATAATAATAATAATAATAATAATAATAATAATAGTAGTATAATTCATAACATTAAGTGTGCTCTCTCGCACGACGACCTTGTGCCATGAATATGGTACGTATGTACCGAAACATGTCGGCCAAAGTTTAATCCACTTCTAAACGCTGAAATTTGCCCAAGGAGTAATGGGACTGATATCAAGTTTAAGACTTCGTTTCTTCACATAAACACTGGACATTTTTAATAGTTTGTAACGTTTCCAACCTTATTTTACATTATTTGTATTACATTTAACTTTATACTTTTACTTGTTTTCTCCATTTATACTAGCCATCTTCATTGTTTGAATTGTTTGTTTTCCTCAATTAATTTCTGATATTAATTATTTTAATTTGGTTTCATGTATTTATTTTTCTGAATGATGGTCACCATTTGACTTGATAATTATGTTATGTCATGAATATTTTTAATCTTTTTATTTATTATCTCATATATTTTAATGCTTATCGAAAGCTTAACTTGGATTTATTTCTCAATATTAAAATATATTTAATTTTAACCTGTTAATAATTTTAACTTTTTTATTAGTTTCTTTTGTATACTATCCTTTCACCTTTATATTATTTAGGTCTTTCGAAGTCTTAACCATAGCTATAGGAAAGGTATAATGACAATTTGTCTTATGTTGACTACTTATAATTTATATTTTGTATCTGCTGTTATACGTCATTACTACTATGGATGACCTGCCAGGTCATAAACCTAAAGTATATTTCAGTGGCGTGATGTGGCTTCTAGCCAGGGTGAGTATATCGTGTTAAAATTGTGCCTGATTTATTGTTCTCATCACTCAGTATGTTAAATGGCCAGGTATCAATGGAAACACATTCCCCTTTGAGGTATGTGGATGATTGATCATATGAGTACCGTTGGAGAAGCATATATCAAAGGCCCCAGTTTTAACATACTCTTCTTAACATTTAAATATCTTTGACACACCACTGTTATACTAATTATTTATAAATCTCGACAACATTGTATTTTCACTCGTTGACCTCGGTGGTCTTGGGGAAAAATGCTCTTCTCAGGACTCGATGTTTGTTGGTTCAAACTCGGCTGGGGTCGACAAATTTTTATCGAGCTATAACTATTATTATTAGCACCGCGTCCTACTACCTGTTCGGGTTATACGCACTTACGCTAATGTGTAATGGTAGGGTGATGGTGAGATGAAATGGAGGACCTACAGTTTAACGTGGAATCCGAACCACGGTGGAGGCCTGGTACCGCACACATTCAAGAGTTGTGAATAATACACGTCTTGTCAGAGGTTAAGGAAGGGTTTGGCAATCAAATAAATCTGTGCCTGGACCGAGGATTGAACCCCGGACCCCAGCACAGAATTCTAACAACTTACCCCTAGACCACCAAGTCACCGATTTCGAGCTATTCATTTTCTTCGGAGGGGAAGTAAATCTGTCGATATCACGTTGATTGTGGCATGTAAAAAAAAATCCTTAGAAGTATGTGAAATTACCTTTCCCGGAAAAATTGGTGGGATCTTTCGTTCCCGCTCGTAGAAAATTATCGTGTACTGAAATAGTCAATCAGCTTGGAAAGTGTACGTTAAATAATTTGAAACATTTCCTCCCTAAAATCTCTCTTTGCTTATTCCTTTGGTTTGTAAAGGTGTTCAAGCACATTTTAAATTGATTTTAACACTTTTTTTTAAATATAAGAAATCATGCACCCTTTTGTTTAACAAACAATTTCACTGAAATAAGCATTGTTGAGTGCTTATTAATGATGACCTGTAAGACTACAAAGCTGAGAGTGCTTACAACAACTAAATATACCTGGATAATTTTTCTTGTCCGCTTCAATGTACTCATCATTTAAGACACTACTCTCGCAGTAGACTGATCGGGGTTCGAATCTCTGTCTGATGTACTGAGGGTGGTTTTTCCAAAAAAAAATTCCGCTCTCTCTCTCTCTCTCTCTGTAAGTGCATGTACACCTCCTCTAAATATAACCTTCCTATCCTTAAAACCACTAGCGTAATTATTACATATGTGTATAACCCGAACGGATAATAAGACGTGGTACTAAAAAAAATAATTCTATTGCTCCTTACTATCCATCAACCGAAACAACCTTCAACTCTTTTTTATTAATAACCCTTCCATCACGGCTAGATTTGACTGTGTCGTTACCTTCAAAGACCGCTCATTATTTTTTAAGAGGGACTTCATCAAAATTTTTCTCCGCACGAAATTGACTAATTGATATTTTGTGTTTTTACATAGACTTAGTGTGGATTCACACGTATTCAAAATTGTGAAATAAAGAAACATAAATCTTAACACGTGACTAGCGCTAAATCAATTACAACATATCTACGAGATCCATTCAACCCGTTTTGCGCGAGTTGAAATAGTTCCATTTTTGTTCGTAATGCACCACAACACTTTGAATGCGACAGACAATCAACGTTTATAAGCAGGGACGGATTTTGATGACCTAAAAATGATTATAAGAAGACACATAAAATGACTTAAAAATTCTATAATAATTACTTCAAACTAAAAAAACAACTAAAAATTGGATAAAAGCTCGTAGGCCTAATAAATTCACACGAATAAATGAAACACGCACTTGAAAACTGTAAAATGCAATGAAAAACCTTTAACAACTAAACTCTTTCATTATACTAAATAAAACATTTCTTTACCAATATATATTTTAGTTAGTAATATCTACCCCCTCCCGACTCAAACCCTCTCCAGCCTAGTTGCAGTGTCTCACCAGGAATATGTATTTTACAAACACACAAGCAAAGAGGATACAAAGTTCATGACCTACATTATATCCTCATTCCGACAACAGCTGTGTCTCGGAAAAATCTCTGTTTGTCGATATTATTTTAAAATATACATATTAAACATGAGTGCCTTGAATCAAAAATGCCTTAAAATGCCTAAAAACTAACCTAAAATCATCCATTTTACAACCAATGGGTCATGAACAGAAAATATATACTTATTATGAGCATTGTATTTGTTGAACAAAAAAAACAACATATCAGTGCGTATAAACCGAACGGGTAGTAAGACGCAGTGTTAATAATAATAATATCTTAGCTAAATCTGGGCCCCGTTCATAACCAACCGACTCTATTCCTTACCTTTGCGCGATTAACAGCCACATCTCCTAATGCAATCCTAGAGCACTGGTTGTGGTTTTAACTAAATAGTTGGTGACCTGGTGGTCTAGGGGTAAAGTGTCAGACTTCTGTGCTGGGGTCAGGGATTCAATCCTTGGTACTGGCACAGATTTATCTGATTGCCCAACCCTTCCTTCACATCTGACAAGACATCTTGTGAATGTGGGGAATACCAGGCCTCCACCGTGGTTCGGATTCCACGTTAAACTGTGGGTCCTTCATTTCATCTCACAATCACCCTACCATTACACATTAGCGTAAGTGCTTACAACCCGAATGGGTAGTAAGACGCGGTGCTAATAATAATAATAATAATAAACTAAATAGTTTTCCAATCTTCTTCCACGCTAATGTTGGTACCTTTCCCAACAAAATCTACCTTTCTAGTCTCTTTTCGACCAGTATAATTTCATGCCTATAGCTCAGACACGTAGTAAAGTTTGCTGAAAAAAAAGTGTCCAGTTTATTGAAGAAGTTTAAAACAACTTTATTAAATTAAAAGTGTGTGGATCTGCGTCGTTGTGTCACGTAGGAAAAAATACTTGATGGGTACAGGGGAAAAAAGAGGGGGAGTCACATTACACATATTTTCCAGGAGAACGATTTTTAGATCTCAAACCCCATAAGGACCCAAGTAAATACTTTTTTTTAGTTAGTTTAAATATGTCGGCTAACTCTTTGAATCATAGTACATTAGATAAGTATCGTAATTGTCTAACAGATAGCAGCACGATCTCAATTTGAGTTCAAATTATACTTTCCCTTTTACCATGAAGCCTTCAGTTTGAAAACTCCCGTTGTAATATAAAAAAACATTCTGTTGATTCATTCCAAACAAACAAAACATGTTGAATCTTATATACCTTGTTTCAGCTACAAGGCATCATGGGTGAGCAGATATTTCAGCGATCGTGTGAATTTCTGCGCCACTCAAAAAGATTCTTCTCCCAATTCTCGAGAAAAGTGTGAATCAAGCTTTACTCTACTCGAACTCTCCTGGTAAGTGTTTAACCTCCTGGTTCAACATGGTTTCTTATACATTGCTTGGTTGATGGCATCATTGAAAAACAACTTAGTATGGACGATAATAATTAGTTTTTAAGCACAACAATGTTATAAATAGGTAATCCTTTGCACACACCGGACCACTGAGTTCAGCACAACTCATTCTTCATTCATTTAATCAAACACATAGGTCTTATTTCTTGATATCACCCGGTAGCCTACTTACCTCCTGACTTTACTTTTAAAAAGTCCTGGGTTCTCTTTTTGAAATAGCTTACACTGTATTTCTGCGAAACTTATTTTTTTACCAATAAGTAGAGCAGGTTTTTGGTTTTTGTTGCATTTGTACTGAACCAAAGTTAGGATAAATCACCATTACGCAATCATACTGAAATGTGTGATCATTTCTAGATGACGATTTCCGCGAGTCTGCCAACGACTCTGTCTTAAAATATGAGTGAAGAATGACTTTAGTCACGGGATGATTCCTGGATATCTCAGTGGTTAGAGACATTAGCATACTAAGCCAAAAGTCCCGGGTTCAATTCCCGTGTACAGATATAATTTTTTAATTTAAATAATATGATATCTAGATGCAGCTATAATCTTAATTAACGAAAATAATAGCATTGCTATTTAATCCGTCTATTTTAGGAGTTAAGACATAGTGTAATCCAACAATGTAAAACTACTTCTAACCCGCTTCAGTGGTCACATGATCTAAAGCAGGGATGGCCAATCTATGGCAAATTGGCACAAAAACACGATTTGAGTGGCACGCTGATACTCAGATGGAGATGTGACAAACGCGAGAAAAATTAAGTGTTTTTTGCAGTTTTTATTGCTAAACATTTTATTGGCCAACATGAATAAAATATTGCTTCACTACAAACATTTTTTTTACATGGTGACCTTAACATTCCTTGAATATCTGTCAAGGGTGTCCTGAAATTTAGAGATAACTTTATCTATTCATTTAAAAAGTTTTCTCATCTAATGCCGCTATGCTCATGACAGATATTCAACAACTGTTGATATCAACAGGTGAAGAAAATTAAACTCTTATGTCTGTACTGAAGCAATATTTGATTATTTAGGCCATAAAAAGGTTTTTATATAAAAACTGCAAAAACACCTTTTCTCGCGTATTCTCTATTCCCACCTTGCGTCTCCTACATCGTAGTTTGAGACACCACGTGACCACGCCAGTCCCTGCCACCAGGCTGAGGGTGCCAGGGTTATGACAAAACACCTCCAGGGAAACATCTAGTAAAGATTATCTAGCACGCAGTGCTACCAAGTCCACTATAATCAGAAAGTCCTTAATGCCAGTAATCCCGGTGTGGGATGTGTAAGTGAATAACGATGGTAAAATATAATTAGCCTCGTGTGTAAAAACATGCATCCAAAGTTTTTGAATTAATTTTCTTGAAAAAAGAAAACACAAAAAAAAACCTCATATATTTTGGAGATCTTGAATAATTCCACACTTGGACAACTATATTGCTAAGAGTTGATCAAAGGAAGTTAGTCATCTCATATGAGCAAAATGAAATGTCAATCAATTAATTCTTACAAGTAATTCTTGCCCTCGTTGTCATTATTATTATTATTATTAATAATAATAATAAAATCATAAAACTTCTTTCCACCAACCTGTCTTACTACCCGTACGGACTACGTTAATTGGGTAGGAAGGTACAATTTAGAGGAAGTTTACCTGCATTTCATGGAGGACGAAAGAGAATCTATTTAGAAATAAAGAAAAAACACTCTTTGTATATCCGGATGGAATTTGAACTCCGACATCCCCTTCCTCGGTAAAACAAACTATCTGCGCCTGACATTTAGTCCGCGTGCTCTCCGGTGTGGTTAGCGCCAAGGCTATTAACGGCTCATTCTAAAGGGTTATGGCGAGGAAGGTATTTTAAGAGAACACTAGCATTAGCGTGTAGATGAGATTGGATAGCGATAAATCTCCTGTAGAAAACCACTTTTTATGTACTGAGATTCAAATATAGACCTTCTCCATCCCAAGAAAATCAATCTATTGCGAGCCTAGCGCCTTAAACCACTTGAATAAATTATGATGTCCTTATAGTTGACGCACCATTGAAATAACCTTTTAAAAGATATAGCAAAAATTAGAGTAACCAATGATGGTAAAATTTCCCTGTGTTTAGCTTACAGATATTACAATTTTTATTAAATCTAAAAAAATGGTAGCTTAAGAATACATACAGTACTATTTTCATAGGAAGGGCCTTTTAGAAAATACATAGTTATATAGCCAAAATTGATAACATATTACAATTGTATTAGTATTATTACCCGCCTCGGTGGAGTAGTTGGCTAACGCGCCTGTCGTGTTGAGCTCGACTGCTAAGGACGGGGAGATCGAGGTTCAAATCTAGGTCGGGTGAACTGGGGGTGGTTTTTACTAAATGGTTTTCCACTTTCCCTCCACGCAAATGCGGGTTAATTTCCTCTAATTCAACCTTCCCAATTCTTAATCCATTAGCGTAATTAGTACTTAAAGCGTATAACCCGAACGGGTAGTAAGACGCGATGCTAAATATTATTATTAGTATTATTCTATAGGTATTGATAAAATCTATCAAAAGTAACAGTTTCAAAACACATGAGCTGATGTACTGCCAGATAAAAATCCTCACTAAGAAAAATGAACTGTAATGCGAAGATGTGATAATACCTTCTTCGATGGCCGTATGGCCTAAGGTGATACTCTTGGAATGTATTAGACTGCCTATGATGGGGAGATTGAGGTTCGAATCTTGATTGGATATGCTGAGAGTGGTTTTTCCAAAATGGTTTTTCTCTTTCCACGCAAATTTGGGTACATTTACTCTAAATATAACCTTATAATTCCTAAAACCACTGACGTAATTATTATATAAGCGTATAGCTGGATTTGGTAGTAAGGTGCAGTGCTATTTGAACTGTCGGATAAAGTAATTTCAAATGTAACCTGTAACCGCAAGCGCCAATTACCTGGTATTCTACTTCTGTGAGTGCTGGTGCAAATGTAATTAGGTAAAAAGGTACGAACGATTGAAACTACAGGTGTATTAAATGTATTTTTAACAGCACATACAAAAACCACTACCGAATTTTTGTAGTAAGAACTGAAACTTTTAATTCTTATGGTACAATGGAAAACCATTATTTTATTCCAACGATTTTTTGTCCTCACGCCGTATGAATGGGTAAACAAAGTGTTTTTGAAATAAACACGCTAAGTGAATTGAGAAAGGGCTTTTATATTGTTCTAAGTATTTTTAATTGGATTCATACTGTGTACTGATATTTATCCTAGTGGAATCTAGTTTATTTCCATTCATTAAGCAGCTGGTTACTAACAATATTAATATCTGGTGTTTAAGTTTACTCTCTAGAATAGTATTTTTCAACCGATGTGCTGCAGGATTTTGGGAAAAAGATTTAAAAAATAGCGAGAAAATAAATGGGAGGAAATACAAATCTTTTTAAATCCATGATCAACATTATTTTTTAAAATAAGCAATTATTAGCTTTTTAAAATTGATCTCTGGTATTTAACATGCACTTCCTGAGCTGACTGATTATATCAGCACACGAAAATTTCTATGAGCGAGGGTGAAAGGACATACACATTTTTCCAGGAACGGTATTTTCACATACCTTCCAGGGTTCTCTTATATGCCACAATCGACATGTAAACGGCAGTATTACTTCTCTTCCAAAGGAAGTTGTGCAACCGATTTTATCGCTCAAGAAAAATCCATCGACCCCAGCTGGGTTTGAACCCATAAACATTGGGTCCTAAGGTGAGCATTGTAACTCAAAAGCACCCAGGTTGACCAATTATTAGAGTTTTAGCTATTTAATTTTCAAACACAATCTTAAAACTAGTTTTTTATGATAAAATCTTTATTTAAAAAACTGATGGTGTGCCGTGATCATTTTAGTACCTTGATGAGTGTGCCGTAAGTTGAAAAAAGGTTGAAAATCGCTGCTCTATAATAAGGTTAGAGTATTTTGTTAGTAAATACACGATGTCCTATTATCTGGAAAAAAGGGAAAAGTCAGGGAATTTGCTTGATCAGGGAAAGATGATGGAAAAGGCAGGGGATTTGACCAAATTTCTGGAATTTTCACATTTACACTAAAATAATACTCAATACAAATCTCTTTTAGCACAATTTTAACAGTTGAATATACGAATCAAAGTTCTCAGTAAATTTGTTATTTTCATGTCATCTCTCCATCCCTCTACATTGCACCCGTAGCCAAAAATGAGTCATGTTTATACGCATATGCAAGAATTCAATTACGTTATAAAAAGAAGAAACTAAAAAAGAATGTGTCACGCAATCAATTTAAACTGTACTGGTGTAAGGTTATCTTTTAAATGCTCAATATGATCTCACCGAAATCTAACTTAGATTTTACTACCCGGACCCATTGCTTTATGATGAAACCCTTTAACCCCTCCATAGTGACACAACTTCAGAATGTCTATGTGGCTAAAATATTAATACATTAAATTGGATCTTAATAAAATAATATTTGTAATATAGATGGACGGGAAAAGTTGGGCACTAGCACCAGAAAACCTGAAAAAGTCAGGGAATTTTAGATTTTTTTTTTCTGGAAATCCTGAGATGGTACTTTAACAAAGCTTGGAAACCATGTCAGAGTTGAAGCTGAAGGTCAAATCTGCTTCGCTCTGACTTTGACACCCACAATAACCTTCGCAACTTTGTAACATTTCCAAGGAATAATAAACCTACGATATGCTGTAAACAGATTTGAAATATATCACTAAATATGACATTATTGAGCGTGTAATAACTTTTAAAACAGACAATGTTTCAACACAGACTAATGTTTAAATAACATATAGAGGATGTTTCAGGAGGAATAGTAAATATTTAGGGAGGTTTCAATATCGATTATTCTGAGTAAAAAAGTGCGTATAAACCTTTGTCCAATTCTCAATATCTGTGGAAATGCAGCTGTTTGAAACTGTTGCGTACAAGTCCTATGCACGTGCCGCTCAGGTGATTACATTCAATATTATTGCTGAGGGAACTGCTCTTATGGAGAAAAGCTTTATCTTCGCTCTCACTTTCTCTCGATCAACTGTTGCCAAATCTACTCGTTCTCAGTTATGTCTGAAAGTAATATGCCGAGTAAGAAGGAGCTACTGGCAACCTCGACTAACCAGTGTTGCGAAACTTGTATTATATTTAAAGGTAGATTGACCACACGAAAACAAAAGAATGACAACGTTGTTTCCCAATCGTAGCCATGCAGCTCCCTCAGCGGTGACTAAGAAGCAGATAGTACCTAACGTTGTTTGGTGTTAAAAGCGTTGTTAAGAACGCCACCCGTCTTTATACATGATAAATATGCTGATATCGTGTTTGTTTACGGTTTATATAATGGAAGGCCTATTGCTGCTTGTAGGGAATAATGTTTACGTTGCTCACTTACTTAGATTATGGTTTGTGGGGATGGAAGAAAAGTGAGAGAAAATGTAAATAAATACAAGAGACGAATTGCTCTCTCGCACTAAGGATAATGATGCCCTGATGAAAGAACGTCAAGACAACCTTATAAAAACAATGCGTACTATTTTATCACAAGAATTTGCAAAGTGAATTGAGGTTGTCATTTGAGTTTTTTGCCAATTTATTGGTGTTTTTTTTAACAATCACACATTCAATAAACACTATCAACAAGTCATTTATCGTTCTTCGATACCTATTACCATATGAATAAGTCATAATTAGAGTGGGTGAGAAGATAACCATTTTGGATGTGATTCTTTGGAGCAAAGAAACTGGATCGGACATCCTAAGGAGGAACTGTTTTTGAATTTATACTTCTTTAGGCGCGTTATGAAAAAATGATGAGAGTGAAATTTTAAGATGCGCGCGCATCACTGTAACACAAAAGTAACAGGTTGAAGCTAAATCACTCATTAAGTCTCGAAAAAAAAAGCTACCAACAAAATAGAAATATAACCTCTGTTAGTCGCGCATGTTGGTACGCTCATAGAGAAATGTATACTATGTTATTCCTTTCTCTATGGTACGCATGTCGCCTCTGATCACTGTTTTCATATATATAATATTTATCCACATGTTTCTAGTTTCTACATTCACAACACGTGTTTTAGTTTCATACAAGTGCGAATTATATATGTGCTAATAAATTATATTCAGTAGTGATTTAAATTGAATATTTTGATTAATATTATTTACTATTCGTAAATATTAGTGAAAAAAAATTGTGCTTATAGACTTTTTCAAGTGCTCCAATATAATTGAGGTTAACTATCCGTATGTATTATTTATTGTTTGCACTACGTCATAGAATGAAAATATTGAGTGAAAGAGGAGCTTCATAGGAAGTAGTAATATTAAAATCTTAGATTACTTGAAGGAAAGAATAAACTTCTGGGTGCTCAAAGAGGAGGCAGAGGATAGGGCACATTGGAGGTTTAAGTTCACTGATGAAAAGAATCGTCCTGTCGTGTGACAGAACATATAATAATAAAAATAATACATATCAGAGTGGCTTTTCTCCTACCACTTTCAAACAAATGCATCTGCGGAGCCATTGATCATTGAACATATGTTTATATGATTTTTTTAACTCTGAATAAGCAATGCCACAACCTCCCAAAATATTTAATAGTCCTTTTAAAACACCCTGTATAATATAAGCATAAATAAATTCAGATGTGTCTGCATGGAATAAAATAGTGTGCTTTGTTTACTCTCCACACCTTCCTATTTTCTCAGATGGATTCAAACAAAAATACTGTACATGATATTTAAAACATTTTTATAGCACCTTGCGAAGACCTTGAAGTTGTAAGATGTTGTTTGATTCAATAGAAGAGAGGGATCATAAATACTGAACAAAACTCTCCTAACTTTTACTGTCTGTTGGTACTCTTATCTCCAAGCAGTATTAATAAAAATAAATACTCTGAGAGGTTAAAAAAATACAACTATTTAAACAAACAAATTGTCATTGAGTTTTCAATTATTTACGGGTGTGAATAGGAAAAAACACTCTAAGTGCACACAACTGGGATTGAACCCTGATCTCCCTGTCTTTGGCAGTCTAGTCCAACATGAGATTAGCGCATTAGACCAGGCAGCCAATGAATCGGTTAATATCTAGCTGATTACAAAATTGTCGCCATTGCACGTTGGATTGGTGCACTTTGTATTGAGTGTGAATTTATTACATAGGTGCTAATTTAAGTTTTGGGTAGGGTTATTAGCGTGTCGTTGAGTTTCACCAGGATAAGTAGAGCTACGTTAAACTGTACCTGTTATTTGTTTTCATAATTCAGTAAAACATACATTGGTCAGGTATCAATAAAACAATATCCCATTATGAGGAGTAAAGAGTATATCCTATGAATGGATGGTAAAATTGGAACACATAACAGGTACAATTTTGAAAACTCTGTTCACACCGTTCATACTGCATGACAAAATAATGTAAATAAACACATTGATATTTGAATCTTAATCTATCCTGTCACTTGGAAACCAGTTTATTGCAAGATTGGTGTCTTATTTTCTGTGGCCACTACTCTATAATCAATATGAAAACAGCCCTTAGGTCAATATTGCTTTAATCTCCACTAAAAGGTTTATATAGTCTACATCAGGGATTTCAAAACATTTTAGAATCGTAACAAAATTTTTAGAACGTTAAAGTTTGCGACCCACTTAGCTTAAATGGATATAAGAGGTTATTTATTTTATTATTTACAGTTAATTTTTTCACATTACCATTTTATGTTTTCAAATAATTACACATTTATTTCATTTAAAACATTTTCGTGACCAAACAAATCTAGTCTCCTAACCCACAGTTTAGGAACCACTGACTTACAAAACTATAATAGACGTATTTTCTACATGTAATGGTTAACAACTTCCTTTAACGTGTCCACTTTCCTTAGAGTGGTTGGTTAGACTGGAACACTAACAATCCTACATCTCAAAAGATAAATTAATCTAAATCTCAGATAAAAAATAATTGTCATCATTACTAATGTTTATTTAATTTAGCTTGCATAGTTTTTTTATGTCATTAGGAACATGAAGGTTTTGACAAAAGTACACCACTTTTCACTATCTTGGGCTAGTTACATTCCAGTTAACCTCATTACACCGTATCTCTATCTTGAGCTAGTACTATTCAGTTCAGCTCATGACACACTATCTCTATCTTGAGCTGGTTCTTTCAATCAGACTCTCTACATATTATCTTTATCTTGAGCTAATTCTAACCAGCCCATCTCGTTATACCATCTCTCTCTCAGTTCCATTCTAATATTATCTTATCATCTGCGTCTAGGTCTTCCTAATCATCTGCGTCTAGGTCTTTCTAATGGTCTCTTCCCGTTGGGTTTTCTAGTCATTACACGGAACACAATTCTAATTTCTTCCATTCAACCTGCAGCTTAACAAGTTTAGATTTATACCCTAAAATATTAACAATTTGAAACATAATTAATTTTCATGAAGATATGTATTCAATATATATATAAATATAATGATTTAATCGTTTATTCAAATCCTAACTATCATACTATTTATAATCTTTTAAGTATATATTTGTTTTTATAAATAAGTATTATTGTGTTTAACATTATTTTACACATTTTTTAACAAATAAAATAAAATATTTTTATAATGTAAAACCATGGGATAAAAAGTTGCCAAATGAACCGACGGGGTAACAAATGACGGTCAAACCACTATTTAACTTATAGTTTTTTTTGTTTTACGGGTACAAAACACAGATATTCTATATTGTGCCATGTAATCTTCAAAGTAATATTATTATTAGAGTTTTTGGGGCCATCGACACAGTGAGGTCATTAGGGCCTTTAATGATATTAAAAACATAGTAAAATCTCCATAGAGGAGAGACGTAGTAATTTACCTGCATATGCAGGTAAATGCACAATATAAAAGAACAATATGTGATATATATAAAATAGATCTCAATTTGAAATAATACTCATTTGAGACACTCCATAGGAGGGCTCAAATGGGCTATTAGTACAAATTGAGTGATACACCTGTTTAAAAAAAAAACATCACAGGTGTTTAGAAGACATTAAAAGTACAGAACAAACATTAATACATAACACGTTAAAATTACAAAACATGTTAAAATAATAATAAGTTAAAAATACAAAACAAACATATTAAAATAAAATATGTTATAAGGACAAAACGGACATATTAAAATATACTAAGAGTGTTAAAAATAAACTAAATATAATATAAAATACAAATGAGCCACTGTGACTCAAATGGCATTTAAAAGATTCGCCTGTTGAATAAAACGGAGTAAACATATAACTCCATCTACACTGTCGCGTAGTAAAAAACGAAGGTCACCATTAAAATTAAGAGCTAGGCGAGTAGCGTGCGACACTCCACCAGAATGTGGTACACACTAAGGGGAGCATCACAAAACTCACAAACTGGAGGTGGATCGCCTCTTAATTAAAACCTATGGGTCAAAAATGTATGCCCAATGCGGAGTTTTGTCACGATGACCTCCTCTCTGCCAAACTTTCGTATAGTAGAGGGTCACTGCGACACACCGTCTCTGATGGAGCGCGGCTTGTTCTGAACAGGAGTCGAAACCAACTGCTCGTGCCAGGTGCGTCAGACCCCACGCCAAACATAACCCTTTAAATCTAAAAACATTACACCCAAACTCCCCTCAGGAGCGAAATGGACCACCTCCGTGGCTGCCTGGTCCACCAGTTCATTTCCTGAAAGACCAGCGTGACCAGGAACCCAGCAAAATGCGAGCCGGGGAATTAATAAATCAATTTTAAAATTTGCTCATGTATCATCTGCACGAGGGAATTCCAAGAGTAGAGAGTGGACAATGCCAACAGAGAACTCATGGAATCCGTGCAGATGAGGACAAAACGGTGACATGATAAACAAAACATGAAGATTTAAAAATGGCGTATAGTTCCACCGTAAAAACACTGGATTCACCAGATAAACTAAATTTAAAATTGTTTCCCTCCAAAACAACGGCACATTCCACAGAGGCACCATACTTTGACCCGTTCATATAGATGCACTAAAAACCCTGAAAGCGAGTTGATAGGAGCTCGTTAAAGGTCCTCTCATATATAATAGGCGGAATGATCGATTTGGGGAACTTGGCAAGATCGAAATTGGATTGAGGCAGGTATATATTCCTGGGAGAGACTCGACCTGGAGATGTGGGGATAGCCTTTTGCAGGACTATCCCACATGTGTCGAAAACCGATAGCATCCTGATCCCAACTGGCCTTGTACTACACCATTTGATTTCATACAAAACACGATTGGGGGGATGGAACACAGGACGGTAAGCAACATGCTTTGGCATGCAATGCAGCTTATACACGTATGATACCAGAAGATAGTACTACCAGTAAGAAATGTGGGGCTCACCAGCGTCGAAACAGATGCTGACGACTGGACTGGTACGAAAAGCACTATTAGCCAGTCGGATAATAGCATGGTGGACACTATATAGTCTCTTTAACTCCGAAGGTCTAGCCAAACCTACACAAAGCTGCCATAGTCAAGTTTGGAGCTCACAAAGGTCCTATAGGGTCGCATCAAGATTTTCCTATCAGCACCCAAGAGCGGCCACTAATCACTTTAAGCAGATTGAGTGCTTTTACACACCTCGCCTTCGAATATTTGATGTGGGGGATCCAAGATAGTTTAGAAAAAATACTGGGGCCTGGCTGTATTCCGCGTAATCTATTGAAGTGTAGACCACTGTCTTGGCTGCGGAGAAGTGAAAGCCATTTTGTGATGCCCAAATCCATATATTGTTTACAGAGAGTTTAATCTGTCATTCCACCTGTGGGGACTTAACGAACTGCAATAAATTGCATAGTAATCCACAAAAAGGCATGAACGGACAGGTAAACTCAGCCTGTCCGCAATGCTATTTATTGCAATAGCGAACAGCGTACAGCTTAAAATACTACACTGAGGCACCCCATTTTCTTGAATAAAATAATCGGATAAGGTGTTATTCATCCCTGCCCGGAAGTGTCTATCTGACATAAAATGATCAATAAATATGGAGAGGTTCCCTCGGATACCCCAATAAAAAAGGGTATTTAAAATGCCGTATCGTCAGGTGGTACCGTACCGTACGCCTTCTTCAAATTGAAGAAAGCAGTCAGAAGATGTTGGTTATGGAGAAAGGCGTCTCGAATAGCCGTCTCGAGATGGACAAGATGATCCACCGGGGATCGGTTATGGCGAAATCCACATTTAATATCAGATAGCAGATTGCGGGATTCTAAAGACCATATAGATTGTTTATTGATAATTTTTTCCAATATGAACATCTACAATATGAACAACTAGTTAAGGCTATCTATCAGTATATAGCTAGTTGGCTCTTATTCATCCTTGCCACGTTTATGAATTGGTATAACGGTTGCTTGCCTCCACAGTGATGGGAACTGACGATATTCCCAAACACTATTATAGAGGTATAAGAGAATCGTCCTTCCAGCAAGGGGTAGCTGGAGCAACATTTCATAATTAATATCATCAGGGCCGGAAGCTTTGCTGCCCACTTGGGACAGGGCATAGGTCAGTTCATCCATAGTGAAGAGGGAGTTGTAGTCCTCCCTCCGATTCTGACCAAAGTCAATAGTTTGGTGGTCGATGCTCCGCTTATGCGCCACGAACGCGTTAGAGTAGCTCGCAGTGCTAGATATGGTGGCGAACATCAATCCCAAAACATTGACGACCTCCACAGGTAGGAGACAAACGAACCATTATACATGAGGGTGGGTATATTATTAATGGAATTTTTGCTACTACGTAATTTACGAATATTGTCCCAATCCTTATTTGTGGGAGTGGAAATAGTACGGGTAGAAATAAACTGTCTCCAAGACTCTTTTCTGCTTTCTCGAATGTTACGGTGAGCTCGGGCACGTAGAATCCGGAATGACTCAAGATTATCCTTAGTGGGACGTCGATGAAAGAGACGTAGGACCCTCCGATGGTCAGAGATAGCCAACCGATACTCCTCTTTTCACTAGGGAACAGCTCAATAGGTTAGTAAACCTAAATATGTTATTAAAATTAGATTATTTGTACTAAAAATATGCACTGTATTAAAAAAAATTACCGTGTTTAAAAGAGGTAACTATAACTTTTTATTTTTCTAAATCTGATACAATGAATGTAATGCACTCTCATGCAGCTGACTTCTGATTGAAGTTTATTTCTAGACTGCCCCACTGTCTGTCGTCACTATTTGAAAGAGGTGTGGCTAAGGGGTTTCACCGAGCGTATTGGCTGCTCCTCGTCCGTGGTGTTGCCCCCGTCCGGCCGGGGCTTGCTGGCCACGGCTCTGAGCACCTCCTTGGTCAGCAGTGGCTGGATGACGCTAGTTTGTTCCAAACTGTCGTTCCGACTACTGGTCGCCACACTATCCTGGAAATATCGACAAATACTGTCTACATGCGGTACAAACTAACAAATTAGAAGGGGGTGGGGGTTGACATTTTAAATAAATATTCTTATTTCAGGGTTATTTTCAGGCGTAAAACTCGAGCAAGTAGTAAGACGCGGTGAAAAAAACAACAAATTCGAGAGCTACTGAGAATGTTGAAAGTAGATTTATCATATATTTCACCTAGTAGGTTAGTGTATTTTTAATCTCCCAATACATAAACCTATTACTCCTAAATTAATATTACATAACCATCATTCATATTCCCTATTCTAACTTAGAAAAAACTTGTGAATCCACGTCTCTCGAGCAAATGGTAATATATTTTATGATGTTTCAAAAGTAGTGTTTACTTCAAGCTGCCTTGAAAATACCTCATGATAAGAGACCATTCATAACATTCTCTAGTAAAGTGATAGTAAAAATGTATTTGCTGCTCTGATTAAAATATATTACTTGATCAAGTGTAAGGTGATTAATTAAATGTATTGTAAAAACAACAAACATAAGCCTTAATGTAAAATTGATACAGGCAGAACAAAATATAAATAAACATCTATGTTTGTTTCTCAGCCAAAATTTATCTAGTAATAAGAATTAATATACAATAATTGCTAATAATATACACTTGATGAACCAGGTCAAGAGTGGAACATAGTTTTCCCATTATTATCCTTTTTAACGTGGCTTATTCCAAGCGGTTGTTAGTTAACATTCAAATGTACGAGGACCAAAGGTAAAATATATGTTGCAAAACACAACTGTGACAAAAATAATAAGCGATAGCTGTGTACATACCAATGAATCCTCGCTGGATAGAGAGCGAGTCACATCACTACTTAAGGTGAACCAGACGTCGTTTCGAATTGCTGTCATTTTTAACCTGCTTCTAGCAGGAGCCAGAATCCTTCTGATAAGTGCCTTACAAGCAGACGAGACTCTGGGCTCCTTGGGGAATAGCACTTTAGCTTGCACTTGCTGACATAGAAACAATTAGATTATAACTATGGTGAGATGTCTCTTTATAAACATTACATTCTTGATAAGAAGTACAAGTACAATGTACTGTACATATAAGTCTAAGTATGCGATCA
Organism: Timema monikensis; assembly: GCA_902151445.1. NCBI lineage: Eukaryota > Metazoa > Arthropoda > Insecta > Phasmatodea > Timematidae > Timema > Timema monikensis. The sequence continues at coordinate 120,570 of CABFVZ010001123.1, forward strand.
AACTCTAATTATAATCTGTGCTCTTGCAAAAATATTATACATACATGGATACCTAATCACGTCCTTCCCTTACAGCAGGGGTTCCCAAACTTTTTAAGAATAGGGCCATTTAATAGTAGTGAAATTGCTAAGTGGGCCGGACTAACAAAATGTATTCACGTAAAAAAATGCATAGGTTTACAATAAACAATCTCTAATTGTCTAAGCTCACTAATTATTGCAATATATAACTACTTACTAAACCAATGAATTTTTCATAATGATGACAAATATTTTAATTCGCCACCTGCATTGAAATAGAGGAAATAGGACTAATGAGAACTATGGGCTTGTTTCTTTGTTGTCAGAACCACTTTATCAATATTAGATGTTCAGTTATAAACACAAAATTTAAAAAAATCTTGCACATGATTATAATTTAGTCTTGAGAAGATTTTTGATTTAAAATGTTTCATCCTGGAAAATAATTGCTCGCAAATGTATTGTACTCCCAAATATGAAAATTATTTTTCTTGCAAAATTCTTAATGTTATCATATTTACTTTCTGGTAACAAAAATATAACTTAATCAAGTTTTCATTTTTAAATAACAATTTTTGTGAATTGTTTAGTTGCAAATCTATCAATTCTAGTTGCATATTTACATCAACGTCATCAGAAATAATTTCAAAAGGATTTTGAAATAAAACAAATGATTTTTCATTGTTTAAAAAAAATCGTTGAAGCGCTTATTTAGCTCATTTTGTATCGATGTAATATTTTCAATACAATTTTGAACAGAAAATTTAAATTTAATGGACATAGTTTTACACAAATAATCACGGCAATGAAAATGTGAAAAACATATTTTGTTCCAATTGTTTTAAAAAAAGTTCTAGTTTTGTTTGGAATACCTTAAAATAAAAAATTGTTCATATACAAGTTTTCCATTTACTTGCAGACTTACATTGAAACAATTGAGATGTTCAATTATCAGTTATAAATGCAAGAACCCACAGCCAAGCAGGTTCACAAAGTTCTAGAACAGGTTTCAATTTTCTATAATGAATACCTATGTCAATTTCATTTCGAAGTTCAAAATACCGTTTAAACACTTTGCCGCGACTTAGCCAACCCATTCACCGTAGGGAGATTCAATATCTTCTAGAAAACTTCCAAACGGACGATGATTCAATCCACCCTTTCTTATATAATTTGCAGTAGAAATAACAGTAGGTATTGCAAAGTTTAAATCAAGAACTTTTCCACATAAAGACTGTTGATGCAATTTATGATACAATGTAAGTTAGTTGGTCGATGGATAATTTTGGTATCAAATAATCTGTTAATTCTTCCAATAGAACCAACTACTTTTCGCATCATCAGTAGTTACACAAGTAAACTTTTCCCCAAATTAATTCTAATTCATCGATTGTTTCTGCTACATTCAAAAATATATTTTCCACGGTAGTAGTGTCCTTCAAATTCTTCAATGCTGCAAGTTCTTCAGTTATTTCAAAACTCTGACTTATTTCACAGATGAAACTAATTATCCGAGCAGTATGGCTCACATCCTTGCTTTCATCATTCGCCAGTGAAAAGTGAGTAGAATTACTAGAGTGATATCTGATCCTAAATCCTCAACTCTCCTAGTAACTACTTGAAGATAAGCTTACAAAAGCCAATGTTTTTTGTGAAATCGCACTTCTTCAATTGTTCCTAAAATACATTTTTTAACAAATTCACCATCTGTAAATGGTCTACATTCTTTAGAAATTATTGCCGCAACACGATAATTGGCTCCAACCGAGGCGATATTTTCATTTACAACTTTTTTTTCAAACATTTTGTTGACTTGATAAGCTATATTTAATTCTTTGTAACGTTTTATCATGTAACTCTCCTTCAAATTTGTCGAATTTTTCCTTTTGTTTACTATTATGTCTTTTTTTCAAGTTGTATTCTTTGAATACTGCTACAGACTCTCTACAAATAAGACACAAGTACTTATCTTTGCACTGCACGAAGAAGTAGTCAATTTTCCATGGGTCATTAAAGATCCGACATTCACTGTAAACTCATCTCTTCTTTAACATTGACATATTTTAAATTAAATATGAAAACCCACGAGAAAATATATACATATAAAAATAAACGGCATAAAACAAACAACCCTACGTTATAATTTCGATAACCGGTCAGTAAAACTGTTCACGGTATATAAGGTGTTGATGGTCTGTGCCATATACGCCAGCTTATCTTAGCCCAGTAACACGTAACTTCCAGCCGTCTGACCTTGAGTTTATTATTAGATATGCTTGCCCAAGCTGTTCACGCCAGAACGCTGATCGAGTGACTCATTTGAATGCACCGGCTGACCATTATAGTAGCTGCATGATACAAAATTGACCTCTGTAGGAATCTGCCGTTTATTTCATGGGAAAATGCTAGGTTGTGCATATAATACTAATATAGTTATTTGTCTAAAACATTTAGCAATGCCTTGCATGGCCTATCCCTTCCTTTTGATCCCCACACTCTACCTTCATAAATTTGCTTGTCACTCGATCCACGATTATCCTCTCAACATGCTTATCTGGGTTATCTCGGTGTCCCTGGTTGTATGTGCAGTGAACTTACCTTCAGTAGATGATTGTAATTGGTGTCATCAAAAGGTAGGCGGCCAAAGACAATGGCATACAGGACTACGCCCATCGACCAAATGTCAGAAAGTTGTGGCTCGTAAGGGACTTGCCGCAGAATTTCTGGGGATGCGTAGGCGTAGCTGCCACAAAATGTGTCACTCAACGGAGACACGCCATTTCTGGGTTTCATGTGGCCTCGTGCGAAGCCAAAATCAGACAGTTTGATGTTATCATCTATGTCCATCAGCAGATTATCGCACTTTATATCCCTAGTAATAACAATCACAATTCATTGTATGAAGTGAACATTACGAAGGTGATTTTGTTTGTCATACACAGTGAGTGTACTTGATGTTGGTAGAATTTACTTGTGCTATGTAAAATAGTTTAACTTATGTGGGATATCCAACACACTTACCCTAGTCATATTGGAAAAGAAATTATTTGGATTAAACAATAAACACACACTTTTAAATACAAGTTTTCACTGTCACAGACATCTTCTTCAGGTCAAGAAAGGATACTGATGGCTTTGCAGTCCAACAAAGAGCATCATTCTCTTAACCTGAAGAAGATGTCTGTGACAGGAAAAGCTTGTCTTTGTGTATTTTTTAGTGTTTTATCACTCCTAATTCAAACCATGATTTATTCTAGTGCTTTATTCCAAATTACCTAAATGTTATGTAAAATAAATTTATACTCGTGAACATTAAACATAAATATATCCAGCAGTTCATAGTTAGGTAGTTTTTTAGTCATCACCAGAAATATTTTTATTTTATTTTAGCTTCAACAATTAACCTCTTTTGGGACAACGTAGTCTAAGGTGTCACTCTCACGATAAACTAGACTGTCAATGAAGAGGTTCGATCTCAGTCTGGCGTACTGAGTATGGTTTTTCCTAAACGGGTTTCCACTCTTCCTCCACACAAATATGGGTACACTTCCTCTAGATTGAACCTTCCTCATCCTTGATATCAGTGCAAACAACTTACCTATGAACAACACCTTTCTCGTGGCAATACTCCACACCATCCACGAGCTGTTGAAACCAACGACGGGCACGAACTTCGTCTATGTAAGTATCTCTCCTGATGATATCCAACAGACTTCCGTTTTCTGCTAACTCCATCACAATATAAACTCTACATTGTTTTTTAAAAGAAATTACACAAGTAAGCACAAGCTTTAATAAATGGTACCATAACATAATTAGTAGAATGTGTGTGTTTATTTATCCAGGATATTCAAGTTGATGACATGTGAAACAATAATTAGCAGCTTTTTACTATAGTTTAGATAAGTAACTTGTCTCTTAATAAACTTTTGTATGCTTAAAATTAATTATTTAGAAATAAAGAAATACGTTTATTTTTATTCCTTAAACTACCTTGAATCTCCATTGAGAGTCCGTTTCTTTTAATATTGCGATTAGGGTGTAACATATTTGATGAAATATAAAATATGGATAAACTACACATGTTTTTGGTAATGTGTCAGCTTTACCTATGGGTTGTTTCAATGGCCTGCAGAAATCTTATTAAGTTTTGATGTTTTAGACCCTTAACAACTTCTATTTCTCGTGGCAGAAATTTCCTTAGGTAGTCGGCAGGTGCTTGGAACTTTGACACAATTTTTACCGCCACGTCACACCCATGAAGTTTCGAGCGTGCTACCTAAATACAACAAACATTAAAGAACAAAACAATTTCAGTTAAAAATTAAATAGCCTCTTATGTAATAATTGAGTAATCTGGCCATTATTATATTAAAAAAAAAATAACTATTCCATTGTTGAAGAGTTTATTAGCCACTATGAACCTAATTACCCTTACTAATCTAAACTAGGCTATTGCAATTTCAGATTAATGTTTTTCTAAAATTAGAATTTTTCCTTATTTTATTTTTGAGAACTGCATCTTGCTACCCATTTAGGTTTTACGCCTATTTACTAATTACCCACTAATGTGCTAGAGCTGAGGAAGGTTGAATTTAGATTAATTTAACTGTTGTGTCTGTATGAACATAATAAATACTTCATTTATTTGAGGTATTTAACACGCATTTTCTGAGTCGACACAACATCCACCCCCCCGCCCGGCAGTTAATTCATCACCCTAAAGCCTAAAGGGGGGTAACCCACATTTCACCAATGATACCATTTTCTGCCATTCCAGAAAATGAACCCGGGACCCTTATCTCAGTAGACGGACACACTACCGACTGAGCTAAGGTGTTGGATATATTAGCTCAAATAGAGGAAACATTACAAATATTTGATAACCTGGTTCTGTGTTCTCATGCTTTCTGATAGAAATTAGAATACTTGTTTGTTTATGTTGAGTGCTGTTTCTACTGACATAACATTATTATATTTTTTAACCCCATATTACTAAATGTTCGGGCTATACATCTATATACCAACTACTTTAAATGAGTTAAGGATTAGGAAGGCTGAATATAGTGGAAGTGTACCTACATTTTCTTTGAGGGATAGTGGAAAACCACCCTCAGTGCACCAGATGAGTATTTAACCCAAATTCCGTCATCAGCAGTCCAGTCTATGGCGAGAGTGACATCTTAGACCATGCAACCACTGAATCGGGTCATTTTAATGTGTGTTACCTTTACGGTGGCATATGATCCCGAACCAATGGTGCGCCCCAAAGTATAGCCATGGTTCTCTAGGACAGAGGTCTTGCGCCCAGGAACAGGATCCTCCTCTTGGGTGTCTGGTGTTATAAATCCAGCGTTATCCGCAAGGATGACTGTGGGTTTTCCCACCAAAGTCGCACCACTCTCAGGAGACTTTGTAGCACCCGCGTCATTCTCGTTAAAGTTCATATTTTAGCATTCATTCTAAGACATCTTAAGGTGTTCTAGATTTGTTTGGTACTGGATGTCTTAACAATTACTGTATTTAGGATTTACAACTATTCAAAAATTGATCCATTTCTTATATCCTAGAGAATCACTTAAAAATTTGTGGTCACTAAGGAAATAAGATTAGCTTTGTTTAGCAAGTAAACAATATTTTTTTAAATATTCCAACACTATAGACCTGCATTGTTGAGTTTTTTTTTCAATAAATTACTATAACATTTAGTTGTCATCCAGTGTCGTGGAGTGTTGGAAGGGAAGCAAACCTTGTTAAAACAACCTGTGATATGTTCTCGCCCACCGAGGTCCTATTTGACCAAACATACATTATGCGCTGCTCTGCATGTCTCACACGGAACGGTATTCCTCTGGATACCTGGCCAAAGAGTGTTCTATTGAGGAATGTGACCAATTTACTGAAATAGTTTGGACAAATTTTGCGTTTCATGACATGCCACTGACATCATCTATTTTTTTTAAATTCAAATAATTGTTTATAGTACGTAGTAATTATATTATAATCGCACATTCTTCCACTGTCATTTTCATATATTTATTCGAAATTTTTGTGTGTGTAATTAATTAATATAGTCGTTTTTAAATACTAAATTATGTGGTCTATTATTAGTGTTTGCATTCATTATTTAATACCCTGGTGAAAACCTCAAGAGAAAACAAGAGTAAAAAACAAGAGCAAAACAAGCTCGAGGTTTTACTCTGGTTTTTCTTCGGTTATGAAACAACCAGAGTTAGTCTGGTTCTTGCAGGTTCTCTGGTCTACTCTGGAATGGTTTGGTTACTTTGGGATGCTATGGTTTTTTATTTCTTCCGAATTCTCTTGTTTGCAATGGAATACTCTGGTATTTTACTATGGAATGGTCTGCTTTGCAATAGAATATTGTGTTATTTTACTCAGAAATTTGATGGTATGCAATGGAATACTATGATATTTTACTATGGAATATTATGGTTTGCAATGGAATACTATGGTATTTTACTATGGTTCCTGTCGGTTCTCTTTGGGATGCTATGATATTTTACTCTCGTGTTGGTTCTACCTGGGTTGCCATGGTATTACTAAGGTATATTTTGGATCTCTGTGGGATGTTATGGTATTTTACTCAGGTATATGTTGGTATTCTCGGGGATGCTATGGTATCTTTCTCAGGTTCGAGGTTGGCTCTCTATGGGATACTATGGTATTTTACTCAGGTTCATTTTTGTTCTCTCTGAGATGCTATGGTATTTTAATCAGGTATATGTTGGTGCTCTATGGGATGATATGGTATTTTACTCAGGTATATATGGTACTCTCTGGGATGCTATGGTATCTTGCTATAGTTCGAGATTGGCTCTCTCTGGGACTATCGTTTCTACACTAATTATGGAGGATAGGTAAGATTTTGTTTCAAAGGATTAATTTATTTTAATTCATTGATTGCTTTAATTAGTTTTGAATCAACTCAGGTTTTTCAAGCCGGTATTATAAAAAGGTTTGTAACCGGACGTTAAACGTCCTAGTTTGATGTAGCTTACCCGTGTGCAGAACGGGTCAAACCGCTAGTTATTTAAAAACAGATTCACATAAGAGTGTTACGTAACAACAAAATACTATGCGTGGTTTATTTTGCCTATATTTTTCTCTCCGCTTTAAAATATATAAATAAGTTTGTTATCATCGTAGATACTATCAATCGTAGATTAAGATTATTAAATTAACATTCTTTTAAAGTGCATGAAGTAATGTTTTATCAAGACCTCTTCTGCTTCATTAGAAATCCGGATTGAAATAGAAAAATCAAATTAATATTAGCTTAAGTATACATTTATGCGTGTTTCTGAAACCATAAACCATAATTGTTATTGTTATTTAGCACCGCGTCTTACTACCCGTTCGTGTTATACGCTTTAAGTACTAATTACGCTAATGGATTGGGAATTGGGAAGGTTGAATTAGAGGAAGTGAACCCGTATTTGCGTGGAGGGAAAAACCACTCCCAGTTCACATTACAGAGATTCGAACCTCGATCTCCCCGTCCTCGGCGGTTAAGCTCAACACGACTAGCGCGTTAGCCAACTACGCCACCGAGGCGCATAAACCATAATTATTTTAGACGAGAAAAAAAAAGTTTGGAAATGTTTTTAGTCTAAAATTGAAGACTTGAAAAACTAATTAATATCCGCAAACTTTTATATGATAATGAAATGTTAATAGTTTACTTTTAAATGCTAATGTGATGTTTTGATGTACTTTTAATTACTTTAATTTGTATTCCAGAAACTTTTTTATATTTGGCAGTATTATTTAAATGATGACTTGTCGCAGTAAGAATAAAAATCTGGATTGAAATAAAAAATAATATTTGCTTTAGTATACATTTATGTGTGTTTCTGAAACAATAAACCATAAATATTTTATACGAGAAAAAACTTTTGGATTAAATTTTAATCTAAAATTGAAGACTTGAAAAAATCATTTATATCCGCAAACTTGTATATGATAGTAAAATATTAATAGTTTACTTTTAAATGCCAATGTGATGTACTTTTAATTACTTTAATTTGTATTCCAGAAACTTTTTTATATTTGGCAGTATTATTTAAATGATGACTTGTCGCAGTAAGAACAGTAAGTCAAATATTTAGTCTATACAAGTATGAGCGTGTATTTTGCAGCCGTCTGTTGATTTTGAAGAATTTGTGATTTGATTAATATAAATATAAATTGACTATCATTACAAAAGACTCCCAATACTTTCTATATTTTATCGCTACTGGGTTTTTAACAATAAGCCATTCATTTTTTTAATGTCCAAAGAATAATTTTATTTCATAACGTTCACTGAAAATATTACGGATTTATTTTAGAGGAGGTTTTTATCTGTGGTTGCTCGTGGTGAAGCATCCCTCCCATCCGCTAGCACTTTTCAACCCAAAAGGATATGGACAGGGTCAATTTTTTTTTTTTTTAAATTGAATCTTTATTGAAGTAATTTAAAGTTAAAACATACACATAGTTGGGATTTTAGCTCATTGAAATTTTACAAAACTCTTTTTAACTATTAGCTTAGGCATTGAGGTGGAATACAAAAATACATTTTAAATAGTAATTTCAAAGGAAACACCTCTATCGGTTTGTCCCTGGTAGAACTAACATTGATTGAGTAGGGTAGCAATACACAAGCTAGTGAAAAACCAGAAATGTCTTCTCCCAAAATGAAAACTTACAGCGATGTTTTTTGTTGGTTTCTTAGCACCGCATCTTACTACCTGTTCAGGTTATCTGTATGTGTAGACTAATAATTACGCTAATGTGCTAGGGATAATGAATGAAGGTTGGATTTAGCGGACGTGTACCCACATTTGCATGGGAGTAGAGTGGAAAACAAGTTTGGAAAAATAACCCTCAGTTCACCCGACCGGTATTCAAACCCCGATTTCCCTGTCTAGAGCAGTCTAGTCTCAAGAGAGTGACGCCTTAGACCATGCGGATGGATACCGAAGCATGTTAGAGCTATGTTAACAAAGAACTACCAGTTTCGGTGACCGCATTGTCTAAGACGTCACTCTCATGATAGATTAGTTTGCCAATGACAAGGAGTTCAGAGTTCGAATCCCGCTCAGGTATAGTGAGGTGGTTTTCCCTAAATGGTTTTCCATTCTCCCACGCAAACGTGGGTACAGTTACTCTAAATTGAACCTCTCTTATCCCTAACACATTAACGTAATTAGTATTCTACATATACATATAACCTGAACAGGTAGAAAAACGCGGTTCTAAAAAAAATAGCTGTATGCTATAAGTTAATAAAAGTTTGGTTTCTGTGCTATGAGCCGACAGTTAGAGAAAACAGTAGAACCTTCAGATTTCTCTATTCAAGAATAAGAAATAGGTATGAAATTATATAAATGCTGTTATGAACGACATAATATTTATTAGATTATTCAATGTAAACAAGACGTTTAGCAAATAAGAAAAATACACGCTAGAATATTACAAACATTAAAACTAATTTTACGTATGTAATTCTCGGATGCTTATAGAAATTTAATCTCACAGATATTTTGATTCTTTAATCCGATTTTATTTTTTCTCAAAGGGATACTATTAAATACATTTTTACCCTAATTATATTTATTATTCTTTCCTTCCCTTCATCAGCATCAACTGCTGAAATATTGTTTTGTTTATAGAAAGTGAATTACATCTTTTTAGGAACACAACTATTTTTACTTTGATTGATTTTATCAAGCATGTTTGTGCTGTATGTAGGACAAAACTGAAACTATTTAAACTTGTGTTAAGATGACACACCATATCTCACAGAAATCCTAGCTAGTTTAACGCTTATCATAAACAACCTTTTCTTTCCTCTTATGTTCTTATATTTCGGTGAACGTGTGAATTCAACGTTATATCCATCAGTAGTTTACGAATGTGTTTGAAAAGGCTCAGTTACATACTCGTGCCTCGACTTTTCTGACTGTTCAAATAGCGAGCAAACATAATATGCTAATGTCCTGTACTGGAACGACTAGTTACAGTAATCATTGAATGCACTGTACTTACAAGCACCTTAGTTCAATCACTGGCGTGTCTTTATATTGAACTTGAGATATTGGAATGGATCAGCGATAAGCTATAAGTTTATCAACTATGAGATTTGGTTTGTTACATTTTACAAAGATAAATGATTGACGAGCTGGCTGTTGTGTATCAGACAATTAAATCAATTTAAGTCTCTAATAGCCAGCAAATGCACCAGACAATAATAATTAAGTAAATCATATTTTTTTTAGTGTAGCGTATAAGGAATTATTAATTGTAATTAGTGATAGCCAAATATTACAACTTTGCAGTGGTTGAAGGAATAAAATAGAGTTAAGTAAGTTTACGCCCACGTTGCAGATAGAATATTTAAGAAAAAAAGACAAATTGACACAAAACTTATTTCAAGAGAAATATCCAAATATAATATTTTTTAAAACGTTCTAGAAACTGACTTGGTTCCGTGTCAAGTTTGATATCCCTAAATATTGAATTGTGTTCAGTTTGATTTAAAAGTGAAAGTGGTGGATTGATTTAATAGGATATATACAAATTAAGGGTACGGGGGGAATAGGGAAGTCCATTTTAACTCAAATTGTTAATGCCGCCATCTGTTAGTTAGGTCCGGTTTCATAGTCACATTTAGTAACCCTAAATAGAAAGTTCAGGTGACATCCTCCCTAAAGTCGAATGAAGTAAGTTTCATAGTTACATTTTAGTCGCGCTGCCCAATAAATTTCAGTATCGATCCGACCTAAACTTTAGCAGCATTACAAGCACACTTGTCTCTGAGAGGCTACTGGCGTCTCAGGGCTGTATCCAGAAATGTATTGGGGTCTGGTGTGTGTATATTCCGTTCACGATAGTTTTTTACTTGGGTGACAGTTCGAAAATCTTATGTTTAGGTTTTGGGTTGCCAACACTTGTAAAATATCACAGTTTTGTTATAAATGTAAATATCTTTAATTACCTGTTATATATTACATTTAAAATAACGTAAACTTAAGATTTCTCATACTATTTCATTTTTTTTATCCTATTCCAAACAATATTTTAAACATGATTAAAAGTACTTAGTTTTCGTTTTGAAACGTTACTGATTTTGTGTAATATAGTGCACACATCAATATATCTTAATACGGGCATCGTATTTACTTGGAAAAGAAAATATTGTTGTCATTTTTTACATAAAATAAATGATTTTATGATTATTTTATAGTATTTTGAAATATTTAACCGAATACAATATTTTCATCAACTGCGTGTTTGCATCATTGTAAAAAACTTGTTTACCATCATGTTCAACCATATGGTTTAGATTCGTCAGTCGCCATTTTGAAGCTATGTTCGTTAGAAGTTTTTGTGAAAATGGTGTTAATATTTTTTTTAAGGGGAATAAAATTATAAATAATCTTTGTGTCCGACCTCAAATAAATATATAAATAATATTGGCCTGAATTACTGTGGTTAACTACCAGATTAATATATTACCATCTGTTTTCATTACAGTCATCCAAAGTGATAGATGTCAGCTGTAGGCGTAGTGATATATTAGGGATTACTTCTAGTAACATTTAGAGCTGTCATCCAGGTAAACTTAGCTAGTGAATGAATGTGTATGTCTTTCGGAGGTAGGGGGTTGAGTGTCCTAACTGCGGTTGCAGGTGATTATAATGTCCTCCAACAAGAAATTACGAGAATTTTTCAAAACATAAAATCCTTCTCGAAGCAACTCAATTTTTAAACGGATTTAATTAAGGCGGTAGGTGTTTTGAGATTCATAAAGACTCCAGCGCAGACATTCAGGATGAAAACTAAAACAAAACATTATTCATAACATTTTTGCAGGGGGAGGTTGATCCCATTAAAACCACCCCTTTCAGTGTGGCCCTAACTGTCGTGAAAATTAAAGATGAAATTTATATTTAGTTTTTAAGTTTTCTAAGAAACCAGTGAATACTTTACTCTTAATTCAATACGCTTCAGTGGCCGGATGGTCTCAGGCATCATTCTCGTGTTAGATTGGCCTGCTGAAGGCTGAGATATTGGGGTTCGAATCCCGGTGGGGTTTACTGAGGGGGCGGGGTTCCTAATTGGATTCACACTCTCCTTCCCCGCAAATTCTGGTGCATTACCTTTAAAGTGCTTCCTTCCTCTTCTTTACCCCATTAGAGTAATTTTTCATATACGAGCATAGCCTGAACAACTATTAGTTATTAAAAAAATCCTAAAATAAAGAACTATTTATTATCACTAGAATTAGAGATGTGTGCGAAAAATGTTCAATTATTATTTTTGTAAAATAATTTCATCTGATTAAATGGATAGCAATAAAAATAATAATAATAATAATACGTTTTAATGATAGTCTTTGTATTAGTAATAGTAGTTAAAGAAACACCTGCTTGGTGGCCGCATGGTCTAATGTACTAATCTCGCAATAGACTAGACTGCCGATCGGAGATCGGAGTTCGGTCCCGTTCGGTTGCACTGAGAGAGTTTTTTTCCTAAGCGGGTTTACACTCTCAATCCACGAAAATGTGGGTGAAATTTCTCTAAATTCAACCTTCCCTACCCTTAACACATTACGTAATTAGTACATGAGCGTATAACCCGAACAGGTAGTAAGACGCAACGCTAAAAAAAAAAAAGGTAGTAAAGAAACAAAATGAATGCGAGCCTTTGTCGATCCGTTATTTTCATAATTCATGCTTCAATTTTTTGTCATCAATAAGTTAATTTAAATAATTTTAAGGCTGGCCTAAATTTGTCTCCCCCACCCCTCGCTATCCTACATGCTTCCTATCTAGCCCTCCCCTACCATCGTTCCCCCCTCTTCTTCTTATAACTCATCTGTCTCTTAACACACTATAATTTGAAGTATAATATGCTCTAAGTGCAGCCTCTACAATTTAACCCCTCCACCACAAACAGCCACTAGATAAAATGTTTCTATTCAAAAGTTACCGGAAATTTTTCATCTTTAACTAGAAAGCGCATCGAACCCAGAATAAACCGGACAAACATGTCCTGCAACCTTCAACACACCATCTTCGAACTATAGAGATATATTGGGTGTATATATAATTAATACAGTTGATAGTGCTTACTTATAGTGGAAAATGCTGACACTTGGAAGAGTGCACTTCTGTGTACTTATTTTCAAAATAACTAGCCAGGTTGGCGCATCATGCGACAATTTGACAGGTTTCAAAAGTATCCCTTAGATTCTATAAATGAAAGTTGAAATTTGAATTATTAATATGGGTACAATATATATTCCTATTATAGTTTGAATTCCACAGTAAAAATTCCCCACCACCTTTTTTTTTAAATATCTTTGAAATTTAAACTTTTTGGGTACATCCTTGTGGTGTGGGCTTTAATTTTATGTTTATATTAATAAAATCAGTTATTCATAGTTACTGAAATTATGGTATAAGTGAATCGCTTAACGTTTTAATTTTTAAATATACAGTGTGTGCCTAATATTTAGAAATTGCTTCAGTGGTGGACAATATACACAACAATTTTTCTTTTTTAATTTAGATAAACATGCAACATTTACCTTATTTCTGAGTTATAGTCATGTTTGCACTCCAGTTATATGAAGCTTTTTTCAAGCGTCTTGACATCATAGGAACTATTAAAAATGGCCACCTTCGGTGAATGCAAGCATGCAGTCGTCATGCCTCACACTCTTTCAAAAATATACATAGCATTGAAATGGTTGCATTCAGTCCGAAGTGGCCATTTTGAGCACTTCCTATAATGTTAAGCAACTCCCCATTATTGGAGTACAGACTTAAGAGTATAATTCGGATTCCAGGTCAAATGGCATACACAACTTTAATTGTTTTAGTGTCTCCTATCCACCTCTGAAGTGGGTCCCAAATGTTATGGTACATCCCGTATAAATATTAGTGTAAATAAGTAATTAGATTGTTAACTTCTTGAAGATATTTTATTGCTCCGCTAATTGCACGATTAAGTTTTAAATCATATGTAAGTGCCAATATAAAAACTATGGGAGTCCCACTCAATACTGGTTATATAAGTGAGCTAATATGTGTAGTGAAGGTATAAAAAACAACTGTTTGTTATTTCCTAAGTAACTAGTAAATAATGATCCCTGTTTTAAAACAAACAATTCAAGAGATCCAGTTACTGTGGATTCACACGTTCGCCTAAAAAATAGCGCAGAACAGAAACTTGGTCGCGTGACCCGCTCTAAGCCAATCACAAAATTCTTTCTTAATCGGTGCTATCTGTTCTGCTGAAGTTCAACTATTCTCTAATTTGTCCGCTCTGCTCGAAATGTTAGGCACAGGATAACCAATCAAATCTCTCCCAACCATCTCAAAATAGTGCGCATGCGCATTTGTCAACGCACGCGCTCTACAGCCAGAAGCAAGCAGGCAGCTTCTTTGTCCGTTGTGAGGAGATTTGAAATAACTCGTTAATGTAAAGCGTATTTATTGATGTATTGGATTGTTGCCATGACACAACGTTACAATTTGTAAACAACCATGATCTGAAATATACGTTTATCCACTAGAAAATAAAATATATTGATAATCATCTGTTTTAAAGCGTTGCAATGCATCATGGGTCAACTTAAAGTGTGTGAATTACTGCGCAGATTCTGCTTTATATTTTTTGGCAAGCGTGTTATTATTATTATTATTATTATTAGCACCGCGTCTTACTACCCGTTCGGGTTATACGCACTTACGCTAATGTGTAATGTTAGGGTGATAGTGAGATGAAATGAAGGACCTACAGTTTAACGTGGAATCCGAACCACGGTGGAGGCCTGGCATTCCCCACATTCACAAGATATCTTGTCAGAGGTGAAGGAAGAGTTTGGAAATCAGATAAATCTGTGCCGGGACATAGGATCGAACCCCGGCCGCCAGCATAGAAGTCTGACACGGCAAGCGTGTTGCTCGAGCTTTATTGGTTGTATGCGCGGCTCAGTGATAGTAACTTTATCATTTGCTGGTGTAATGAAACACACCGAGTACGGGTTGGTTGTCATGCGAAAGCCTGCTAGTTTGATCGACTCTTACTTAAGAGGTCAGTGTTTGATACTCAAATAGATAGGATTAGGACCATTTTTTAAATCAATGTGATTTTCCATTTTTTATGTCCAAGCACCGCGTCTTATTACTTGTTGGGCTATAAGTCATTGTATTAATTACTATAATAAATTATGGATGAGGTAGGTTGAATTTTAAGTGTACCCATATTTGCATGAAGATAAAGATAGCGAAAGAGAGAGAGAGAGAGAGTGTGGCAAACGATTTATGAAAAACTACCCCCGGTACATCCGACTGAGATTAAATTCCTGATCTCTCCATCATAGGCATTTTTGTGTATTGTATTAGTGACGCCTTAGACCACGTAGTCACCGAAGTAGATGGTTTCCATTGTTAAGGCCATCCTTAGCAGACGTGGGTGGGTCCCTGAGAAAACTTAGTTGGCGGGCCCACCAATTATCTGCCTCACCCCCACTAGAACATTATGTTAAACGTGTACCTATTCACTCATCTCCACAAAAAGAGATATAGATATTAATTATTAATAATTATTAATGTGAATTATTACACATTTACCTATAAGTAAATGGTTATTTTCTGTGACAGTAGGCCTAAGTGATGATTAAGCTAACTTAAAGCTAGGCCTAACTATTTATTATTTTGTTAGATTCTTGAAATATTAATTATATGATTATAACCAGTGGCGGCTCGTAACTAAAATTATTGGGGGTGCTGCTCCAGAAAATGTTTAGCCTTTGTTTTAAAATTGTGTAAAAGGAAAAAAAAAACATGTATAAAAAGAAAATTTATTCAAGGAACTTGATCAAATCTTAACAAAAAAAAACCAAACTTTTTATTTACTTTAACTTAAATTGTTACAGTTCAAGCTTGATCTGTTCATTTAAAAATGGAATCCATTCTTCTTGTTTTAATTTGCGTAAAAAGTTCAATAATTTTTCCCTTGATCTCTGGATGACAATTAAGGAAATTTTTCTCCTTTGAAACTACTGCAAGCGCATTTGGTCTTCCTCTTAAATAAAAGAACCTCCCAAAAAATGAATCAAATAAAATAGCTGGAAGCAGAATAGTAATCTAACTCTACACTCTTCTATACTTTATCACATTCAAGAATATGATACACGGTTTTTAAGCACAACACACTCTGAGTAAAAAAAAACTTCCTTCCACCATCACGCCAGAGCCGGCACTTCGAGAGCTACAGTGCTCTCTCTACTTGGCAGTCCCGTCTTCCACCCCATCCCCCTCCTATGTGCGCATGCGCATAACAGTCAAACACCACGTCGCTGGCACTGGTAAGCGCACAGTTCCATACATAGATGTTTGTATCTTTTTCATAAACTGGGGGATGGCTACTGAAGTACTGACATTAAGTTTAAGGAATATATATTGTACTACAAAAATAAAGACAGAATTAAAGAATAAAGGACTCATTATATTAAATGTTATCTATAATATCAAGTGGAAATAAGGGGTGCTGCAGTTCCACAGTGCCTATACACAAGCCGCCACTGATTATAAAACTAAACATGTAAATTATCAAGTCAATAAATACCACTATAAACCTTCTAAAAAAACTTATAATTGTATATAATGGTAAATCCATCTAATCCCCTTTGGAATCTAGAACAGGCACCACATCCAGCCTAGGGTGGTTAATTCATCACCGTGTAAACGACCACACTTCACCAATGATACATTTTTCGGCCATGCCAAGAATCAAACCCTCACATGTTAAGGTACACCATGTATATGCCTAATCACATCAATTGTATTTGGGAACAAAATGTTTTGACTAAGATAACATTAAATCACATTTTGAAAAAAAAACAAAAAAACATAACATTAAATGCCAACGGGATGTCTTGATTGGTAATTACCTTAAACTTGTGGTCATATAGTTTAAGGTGTAAAATTAGCAATAAACTGTGTTACCAGTGATGAGAGGTCAAAGTTCGATTCCCTGCCAATCTACTGGGTTGGTAAGGTGTGTCTCCACACATAATTTGTCATTGTGTTTTTTTTTTTATTCTTTCCGCGTGCTTGTTAACTTCTTCTAAAATTGTCCTTCTTACCCTTACCCCATAAGTTAGGCCATTAAATGCCCCGTCTGTTGAAACGAATCAACTAAAGTAATTTTCAAAGGGATAAGACAAACAAATAAAACAGTCCTCATTACTTTAAATACCTCGAGAGTGTACACAACTATTTATAAAAATATCCCCGAAAGGTTTGAAAGCTAAGAACAAACATAGCTCGGTCCTATACCAACATTTTCTTAGTTGACTTAAATTCATATGTTCTTTCCAAACCAAACACGCCATGGATGACCAGTGTGGAATATTACGACAACGTTTATAAGGTTGTTTTGTTTGACTTCGCTTTCACATAAGGGTGTTTATGGTGGGTTTTTTTTTTTAAGATTAAAACAACATTGAAGTAAAAGACATTTAATAAATCCTACAAGAAAGGGGA
>CABFVZ010001123.1:138269-152770 GCA_902151445.1 Timema monikensis
AAAAAAAAAAAAAAATGACAGCCTAGATCAAGGTTTTACAACTGGCCTTTTTAAATACAGCCCAACGAGTTTCTTGGAAAAGAAATCAACTGTAATAAAATTGATGTTTTTAGCCGAGAAACGGAAAGTTTTGACTTGCATGAGAACATTCCATGAACGCTCCAACTGATGTTCATTCAATAATAAACTTAATTGCTCTCTATTTTTTATAATAGCTCGTATATCCGCTAGAGTCTGATTTCCTTCCATTCCGTAACCGATTATGACTAAACTATTTCACTTGTGGCCCTCGGGATATTTATGTTGAAAACCTCTGTCCTAAATAAACATCTTTGGTATATTTTAATATAATTTTCTGTTTTTATGTACCCTTCATCTACCTTGTAAGGTATTTTTCATTGTTCCATCATGGTTAACGGTCAAAGTTTTTGTGTGTGTTGACCACATGAAACCCTCCATCGGCAGAAGTTGGAACTATTTCGTCAACAGGCAGCGGCCACTAGGTCGGTATGGTTTGATTAAGATCTGTTGTTGTTGTTCCATCTAATGAAAATTAAAATAATAAATTTCGAATTATGGATGTTTGTAATAATACATTTTTTAATGTCTTTATTTATTTTGATGAAATTAAGGTGTTAGCACCTCGTCTTACACTTAACCAGGCTACTAAATGATTCCTAGCTAACACAGAATAAGTAACGGTTTTAATACTTATGCTTTTATAAATAAGAACTCGCTTTGTTCATTGGGGGCTACGACCCCAAAACCCCAGTGTATTTTCTTTGCAGATGGATGTAAAATAATACAATTCCTGAGCGGTTTTTTGAAAGGTCTTACCGTTTAGCCACAAGAGACATCCAAAGAAAGGTCCGCACCGACCTTAAAGTTACTCCGTTATTTTGCATTTTTTGGGGGGTTATTTTTATTTTAATTTAACTTTTTGGAATTTTACCGTTGGTTACAGGCTAGAAGCTATAAGTTTGCCAAATTTCAAAATTCTAGCTCATCTGGAAGTGGGTAAACATTGTCAATGAGTGAGTTAGCCATGTGGGTTTATAGTAGTATATTTATTTATCTCCTTTTTAGCTTGTTGCTTTGGGTTATGAATTGTTTTTAACATTTTGTCTTTGTTATCGAACCATGGTTAGCAAAACTTTGTTATAAAATACTTTTTCGTTATTAATTTCTTAACATTTTTTTATTGTTATAGAAAACTCCAAACTATTTATTCAAGGACGTTACCTAGCTGTGACGTCACAGCTGATCAAGATAGTATTTCCCATGTTAATGAATTTACTTAGTGAGTTTAAAAAAAATAACGTTGAAGCAAAAACCGCAAATTCTTAAATAATTCTTTAAATGGTCCTACTGTGTCACAAAATTATCATTTTTATAATTAAGTGGTGTTTTTTTGTAAACGTATATTTTATGAATCGTCTACAACGTAGGCTATTTGGTTTAGTCACGAAAATGGCCTATAAGAGTCCTCCCGCCAGAATGTAGATTAAAAAAGTCCGTGGCAGCATATGTCTATCTAGAATAGGAAACAAGGAAAAGGTAAAATTAAAAAGCAAGTCAATGTTTTCAAGGATCAAATATTAAAGTGACTCTGTAAACTCGTCAGAGGAAGAGGGAAAAGTTTATAAGCACATAGACAAAAGGCCCCTTCTAATTTTCTTTCCTCTCTTTCTATTTCTTACATTGGCGTCTAAGTGAAATAGAGCATAGGCTGCTTAGGTGCGTCAATTTAAGGTGCAACTAGCTTCGCAAAATAGTTTCGAAATCTCCAAATAGGCAACGTCGTTTTGCTTATTGCTATTTTATTAATAAATAGTTAAAACGCCAATATATTTGGTAATATAAATATTATGAGAGATCCACAAAAATAATTATTTCATATAAAAATTACTTTATGAAGAGAATTTAAATGGTTTTCAAACAAATTAATAAAACGTAAAAAAAATATAAATTTTAATGCTTTGTCTTAAACATAGACCCATTAATTAAGGTGGGGATAAAGGGAACATAAATTAAGGCGAGTATTTTTGCATTCTTTATAACAAAACAATTTTTTTTTTTTGCTAAAATAAATAAAATATTGCTCCAGTAAAAACGTAAAGTTGAATTTTCTTCGTGTGATATCAACAGGCCATATTAGATGACAAACTTTACAGATATTGAAGAACTGTTGATATCACCATATGAAAGAAAATTAATCTCTCTTTTTTATTGGAGAAATGTTTTATTTATTTTGACAAATAAAAGTTTTGCTATACAAACTTTAAAATCACTGCCTTTAACTCGCGTTCTCTACATCCCAACCTTGACCATTATGTATAATACAAATAATAAAAATAATAATACACGAGAGGTGGGTGCACGGAAAATATCATGTCTCATTTTGCCTGGTTTTACTGTTACGGTGAAGTATTTAATCTCGGCCGGATGTTCTTTGATGTTCCACCCCCTCACACCCTAAATCGTTTACCACCCTCCATCCAAGAAAATGTGGATACATATACTCTAAATTCCCCCTACAAGATGTATGTCAATATTTGGATATTGAAGGAGAGTTTGAGATTTGAATCATAACTGGCTACTTTTTTTTTACAAAGGAATTATCAGTGTGGTCTTCTCATCCATTTCCTAACGCTAATGCATGTGCATTTTTTTAAAGATGCTCTTTGATTATATAGGAGCTCTTATAATATATTCGGATGTTTTTATAACTGTGGCCCTTTCTCAGAACTATTGAACTGATTAGTGGTTAGCAACCAAACTTGCTAGTTGTTGTACTCATAATTCCCACATCGGGCAACGCTGTCTCATTATTTTTTTGTACAGATGTATGTTTATGTATACTCCGGTAGCCGCGCTCTAAAAGCATATGTGATTTATACATTATTTTAATTGAGATAACCCGCCTCAGTGGCGTAGTTAGCTAACGCGCTAGTCGTGTTGAGCTCGACTGCCGAGGACGGAGAGATCGAGGTTCGAATCGTGGTCGGGTGAATTGAGAGTGATTTTTCCTAAATGGTTTTACATTCTCCCTCCACGCAAATGCGGGTTCACTTCCTCTAAATTTAACTCTCCCAATTCCTAATCCATTAGCGTAATTAGTACTTAAGCGTATAACCCGAACAGGTAGTAAGACGTGGTGCTAAATATAAAAAAAAAATTAAACAATTTAATATAATAGTTAAGGAATGTCTTAAAATCTAGTATAAAGTGTAAGTACTTTTAAAATTTGAAAATAATAGTTACAGAACAAATAGATTGAAAAATGAAATACATTGCATGTATATTTTTGAACGTCACAAAACTCAAGGAAAATATTTTTAAATTTTTCAAAATTTTGTTCAAACATTTTTGAAAGAAACGAATTATATTTAAAATAACTTTAAAATACACTAAATACACTGCAAAGATTTTTGAAATATATGTACAGAACAGATTGTTGCTATTTTACAATTTAACAAATTAAATGCTTACATTTTTGAATGATACAAAATACATTGTAAGCATGATTGAAAGTTTAAACATAATGTGCAAACATTTCTTATTAAAAAGAAAAATTGCTAACATTTTCAAAAGAAACAAACCACATTGTAAACATTTGAAAAATTTACAAACCCATTGTAAGTTTAAAATAAACAAAATACAATGCAAAACTGTTTGAAAGTTACAAAATACATTTCATACATATTTTTAAATTACACAACACATTGTAACTAATTTTAAAATATTTAAAATTCATTAAATACTTTTTTGACTGATACAAACCATTCTGGAACATTAAAAATAGTGTATAAATTGCAGCAAAACACAGAATTTCCTATGTTTCTGGAGTGGTTTGAATATTTTCGAGCCAGCCACACCACAAACGTGGCAACACCGCTCAGTTGCCCAAGGTGAAGAACTTACACACGATCATTCTGTTCTGTAATTTAGTGAAGTCATCTTTCTGTAGCGTGCTACACTCGGGTAGAACAAAATGAGACCCTCTTCTGCACCAAACACACGAGGTTTTTCGTACCTAAGGGGACCGTCTCGGTAAGCCGAGAATTTTTCGAGCAAACGTTCAACTCCCAATACAATATTTAATTCTCTAAAGCGTTATTTCACAATATGGTTCACGCCAAAATAATGTTTTAAGATTCCAACAGGGCTCTTTTCCTTAACATTCCTATAGTTTGAGTTTTATTAATAGATAAAAAAAAAGTGTGAAAATGTAACACTATCTAATTTTCAACAACCTTTTAGGCATATTTATGATCTAAGAGACTAGGCTTGATGTAAAAAGGTATCTAGATTTTTCCTTCCTCTAACAAATATAGTAATTTTGTTACAGGCTCACAACAGACAACATTATGATGTTTGAGAACTAACTGCGAGATCTCCTCTTTACCTTTGAGATAAGAAGTTTCGTGATTTTATTTCCCCTCGATTTTTATTGACATGAAAAATGGTTGTTGTAGATTAAGGGATAAAGTGAGAGTAAGCCTGGACAGAATAGAGAAGTAGTTCCAGAAATCGACACAGCATTTTAAGCCGTGTGGCCCAACAGCAATTGATACTTCATCGCTGACTTAGGTGGCCACCTTCATTCTGAAGAGACCCACATCGGTGATCACATGGTCTGACACGTCACTCTGGTGCTAGACTTGATTAAGGATGATGGGGTGATTGAGATTCGAATTCCAGTCTAGTATACTAAGTGATTTTCCCTCAATTATTTCCCGCACCCACTCCACGCAAACGCGGATACACTTAATCTTAAATTCTACCTTCCTCATCCCTATTTAGCTAGCGTAAAATCAGATATGCGTAGATCCCGATTGGTTACTAATACAAAGGGAAAATAGGATTCGCAAAAGATACCCATATTCTAATAAATGGCAACTATCACGAAATAATAGAAGCACGTAGCTACTGCGGAAAATACGACGCTCATTCGCCCGGTTAATGTTTTATCCCTGGTTTTAAGAATATTTAAGGCCACCAACAAAAATATAATTATTTTCAGAAACTGTCTTTGCATGCGTACATTAAAAGCAGTGGCGGCTCGTGTATAGGCACTGCGGAACTGCAGAACCCCTTATTTCCACTTTATATTATCGTTAACATTTAATATAATGAGTCCTTTTTCCTTTAATTCTTTTTTTATTTTTGTAGTAAAATATATATTCCTTAAGCTTAATGTCAGTACTTCAGTATCCATCCCCCAGTTTATGAAAAAGATACAAAAATCTTTGTATGGAACTGTGCGCTTCACAGTGCCAGCGACCTGGTGTTTGAATGTTGTGTGCATGCGCACATAGGAGGGGGTGGGGAGGAAGGTAGGACTGACAGGTAGAGAGAGCACTGTAGCTCTCGAAGTGCCGGCTCTGGCGTAATGGTGGGAGAAAGTTTATTTTTTACTCAGTGTGTGTTGTGCTTAAAAACCATGTACCATATTCTTGAATGTGATAAAGTGTAGAAGAGTGTAGAATTAGATTATTAATTCTGCTTCCAGCTTTTCTATTTGATTCTTTTTTTTCCTGTTATTTTATTTAACAGAAAAACTAAATGCGCTTGCAGTACTTTCAATGGGAAAAATTTCCTCAATTGTCATCTATAGATCAAGTAGAAAATTATTGAACTTTTTACCCAAATTAAAACAAGAAGAATAGATTTAATTTTTAAATGTTATTATTATTATTATTATTATTAGCACCGCGTCTTACTAACCGTTCGGGTTATACGCACTTACGCTAATGTGTAATGGTAGGGTAAATGGTAGGGTGATTGTGAGATGAAATGAAGGACCTACAGTTTAACGTGGAATCCGAACCACGGTGGAGACCTGACATTCCCCACATTAATTTTTAAATGAATAGATCAAGCTTGAACTGTAACAATTTAAGCTAAAGTAAGTAAAAAAAAAAAAAATTTTTTTTGTTAAGATTTTATCAAGTTCCTGAATAAATTTTTCTTTTTTACATGTTTTTTTTCCTTTTAAACAATTTTAAATCAAAGGCTAAAAAATTTCTGGAGCAGAACCACCACTAATTTTAGCTAGGAGCCGCCACTGGTCAAGCGATTTATAATATATATTATTTTACTCTTTTAAAATGCTAAAAGATGCTAAGTTCCCTTTGTCTTTTGGCAATATTGTAGAGGTCAACTACCCATCCCTCATGATAAAAGTAACGCTAGTTAACAAATAATTCAAAATCTTGCTTATAAATTAACAATTATTATTTATTTTGATCTTTTACATATTTTTTATATTTTCATGTGTTTATTTTTTAAGTGCTCTACCACATTTGACTTGAGAACATTTGAGAAGATTAGGTGTACAGACAAGGTGACAAATAAAGAAGTCCGAAGAAGAGTGGGTGAAAAGAGAACCATTTTGAATGTGATTCTTCGACGCGAAGCAAACTGGATTGGACACGTCCTTAGGAGGAACTGTCTTTTGCATGACATCATGGAAGGAAAGGTTGAGGGAAAGAGGATCTTAGGAAGAAGAGGAATTCAAATATAGTTGACTGAAGGAAAGAAGAAAATTCTGAGTGCTAAGGCAGGAGACTAAGAGAACAGGGTGGCACTGGCGGTCTCGGTTCACTGACAAAAGGAATTGACGCGTCGTAAGACAGAATACTTAATAATAACAATACTATGTTTGAATTTTCCATGAAAATGGCTGAAAGAAATCCTTTTGGAACCATGTAGATTTAAAAAAAATGTTAGCGTAAAAGTAGAGGGTATATCAAAATAAAACGTAACACAAGTATTTTCTATAATTTAAATCGAAACCATGAATAGCATAGCCATGTACACGCATACACACGATTGATGCCAATACTAAACGGTCCAGTCGTAGGCCAACGCATACAATCAATAGACGAGCTTCAAAATGTTTAAAAAGAAATGCTCTCGCTTTTGCCTTGCTTTATTATCAAGGAGTAAAAAAGAACGAAAAGAAAATAGGCAATACTGTGTTCATCCATAATTCAGTGAAAGATGGCCAAAAAGGAAAATTTCATATGTTCCAATCAGACTTGCAGATTTATCCAGACAAAATTTATTTTAAATGTATTATCGAATACCCAGCCTGAATGAAACCACTTTAGAGCAAACATCCTCCCATAACTTCTTTTTTTTTTAAGTAGTAACGTCGTAACACTCCTTTCAGAGGGTTTTTTTAAATAGAGAGCCGCTTCTCTATTATTTCAATGAAGTTTTCCGTTTCTTATGTAATTACTCCCGCCATAACGCTGCTAGCTTGACGTGACTTTATCGTGCCACTATCAACTGTCTAATGAACAGTGTAATGTAATTGATTTGCCCCTAAAAAGTATGTGAAAGCATTGACAATAATATCATCCTAATTTTATAAACATATCTTATTTCATTTAAATTATATAGTATATTAAATGGCGCTTAAAGCACTTCTTCTTCTAAGAAGGCAAAAGCCACTGAACAGTGACGTCACGCACGTGACATTAGTAAAGTCAGGTTGACAATATATATTTTTCAAATAATAACTTCCTCTTCTCGAAGGTTCGAAGAGAGATTTTAAAATGTAACTTGAGTCATTTTCCGGCTCTCGAAGCTCCCAGTAAGACCGAGATGTTTTTGTCTTGTATTTTGTTTTTCTAAACTAAACCTTCTCGAAGCTTCCATGACCAAGGAATATATACAAAGTATGGTGCAACGTAAAGGCAGTTGTCAGTTGGCAGTTGGTATCCAATACTGACAGAACTCACTTGGCGTCTAGCAACACCTGTCCGCGCTAGCCCGCGTATATATTTCGACATGATCTATTTTCGCATTAATTTAACTGATTCAGAATAAAAAAATATGTCAAAATGAAAAGTGTATTAATCATAATTCTTCAATAGGCGCCCATCGCGGTAACGTAAATTCAAGAACGTTACAACAGGTCCACTCGTGACTGTTTAGTCACTAATATGCGCAGTACAAGCCAATATAAGCCCGTGGATATAGCGCTCTCTACCAATAGTTTTTTTTTTAGCACCACGTCTTACAAACTAAACTGTTCAGGGTATATCCCGGCACAGATTTATCTGATTACCAAACCCTTCCTTCACCTCTGACAAGACGTGTATTAATTACAACTTGTGAATGTAGAGAATGCCAGGCCTCCACCGTGGTTCGGATCCCACGTTAAACTGTAGGTCCTTCATTTCATCTCACAATCACCCTACCAAAACACATTAACGTAAGTGCGTATAACCCTAACGGGTAGTAAGACGCGGTGCTAATAATAATAATAATAATAATAAAAATAATAATAATGTTCAGGGTATACGCTTATGTACAAATTACACTAATGATTTTAGGGATTGTGAAGGTTATATACATCGAAGTAAACCGGCATTAGCGTGGAGGGAGAGTGGAAAACCATTTCGGGGGGAAAAACCTCACTACACTCGACCGAGATTTGAACCTCGATCTCCTCGTCATCTGCAGTCTATTCTACTGTGGGAGTAGCGCTTTAGATCATGCGGCCACCAAAGCTGGTCTAACCTCAACGATAGTTGTTTGACTGTTTAACCATGAAACTCCATCGTCTTTTTTTATATAATGTTCTGTAGTTTTGCCATCGTATCGCACCCTTAGCCTTTTTATGAACAATTGAACAGTTGAACTATTAAAAATCTTATCTATGCTCATACTCTGGGGTCGTATTTTTGAATTGTATTCTGATTGGGGTCGATCTTCCATCCACCAAAAATATGTACAGTACACTCCGTTTACCCTGAATGCTTGAACTAAAATTTTCTAAATGCTTTTTGCCATGCCAAACTGATTTCGCTTATTATAATGGTTTTTAATATTATCGTTCACGTGTCTGAGAAAATAAATAAAACACATGTTGCTCTTACAACCATCTAGGTTGCATATTAGGCAGTTTTATGCTTCATTTCCTCGACGCGTAACACACATCGGAAACTTAAGAGCAGCGTGTGACGTGATGAAGAAAGAAACTGCTAGCAGCTACAGTAGCCCCATGGCTTCTTTGGTGCTGACTGACAGCTCACAGCTGACTTCTGACAGTCGACATTTAGGTATATACCTAAATTTTGACTGTCAGCAGTGACAGCTACTAAACAGATGTTTTTGCAGATCCTAAGGTTCTGCGTAAGGATACATAATTTAGTCTGGTAACTTTTCAAAGCCGTCAGCTGTCAGTCAGCACCAAAGAAGCCATGGGGATACTGTAGACTGGATCATCTGGCGTCTGCTCTAGGGTTTCCAGCTGTATCGTATTTTACGAGATTGTTTCATATTGCACGTAGATGTCCTCTGATATAAGTAACAAAAAAAAGGTAAAACAATTATAATTTATTATTTAACACGGTTGATCACAATTATAACATATCTTTACTTTAGTAAAATTAACATTTTCACCAACATTATATTCTCAAACAAGCATTATTTTTCTTCGCATAAAACACTCCCCGCTCCCCTTTGAATATGTACAATCTACGCCACTGGTGTGAAGACGTAGAGAAAATGGGTGGCAAATAGTATGAATTCGTTCACTGCAAATATTTGATATTGAACACACTTAACCGATGTCATATAAAAATAAACTTTATATATCCTACACAAAGGGGTTTCTATTTGTTTTGGTATCTTTTCTCTGTTCCGTATGAGACTAGTAAAACTTTTTTTTTTCCCCTTTTGATGATTTTTTTTTATTTAGTTCTGTAATTTTATCAAGCATTTTTACATTTAATTTGACGTTACAACGTATGTTAGCAGAACAATAACTGTTAAATTTCTTATGTTTATTGACATATTTTACCAATTTATAGACTTATTTTAGCAGCACCAATTCGAGTAATTATTTTTATTATTAATGTAGATCAAATTGTAATTTCATAATGATGGCTCCAATTTGATTTTTATACTATTACACTAAAATACATCCATTAGTAAAATAATTTCTCTAAAAACAAAACTGCCAAACTTAAAAATATAGATCAAACTATTTTTCTTTATAACGTAGATAATTTCCAATCCAAAATATACCGGACTAACTTTGATTCACTAATTAAATATACCATAACCATTTTAAAATAAACTCGTGGGAAGAATTCCTCTGCTAGATAATATCCCGCATTTCGTCTAAATTGAAGATAGTTTAACGCCATCCCTAAATCACATATTGAGATGTTACTCAAAGTAGTGCTGACTGAGGAAAACTCTCTCAGATTTCAGATATGGATGTTATGTAATTTAAAAACCAGTCGTATGTTTAAGAGCGACGTTCCCAGACTGATCCCCCGAAGCTAATTTAGATGTTCTGGCTAGTGTTTTCAAAGTTACATATTCATTTACAATACAGTTCTTGCAATCATTTAGCCACGGTAGTTTTTACCGATTCAACTCTGGTATATTTTAAATTTAGCTGATCTAATCCAGAATGATTCATTAGGGAATTTGTTATAAATTTAGTTGTGATCAAAATACTTCGTGGCAGCTTTTAGCAAATACAAATATTGATAGCATTTTAAACCACATCTTAGCTCAGTCAGTAACGTGTTTCTCTATAGAGCGAAGGGTCCTGGGTTCAATTCCAAACATGACTGAAAAAATTAATCATTGGGGAAATGTGGGTTTCCCCTTTCACAGTGATGAATTAACGGCCAGGGGGTTGGATGTTGTGTCTCTTCTAATTTTAAGTTAGCTTACGTCGTAGATTATCAGTATTTATTATTTATTGATATTTTCTAACAGAAGTGCCATCTGCAGACACGTTTGGATGGTTTAAACCCCATTGGATTGAATTAAACTATGGTCTAAACAAAGTGTTTTTTTTAAATAAACCATCTTGGTTTTTTTATGAAATATAATTCAATTTACTGATAGAAATTTACTTATTTTTTACTACTGTAAAAATTTGCCTTATTAAATATTTCAATAATCTATTTTAATTTGATATATTGAGTAAGGAACCATTCCCTGGGAAGATCTCTATTCAAAAATATTTTCAAAAAGACAAATTATGTCTATAGTTATTTATGCTTTTGATGTTTAAAGCATTCAAAATCTTGTAGGCACAGTATGTTAGTGATTTTTGGACTCAACTTAAAGGTTTAATCCAATCAGTTTTGGTATTGTAGGCCTACAATATTATTATGTCACTAATTATTTTGACCTTTGTTTACTAATATTGTAATATCCAAACAACATTTCTCTATGAAATCTCTATATTGTGGTTCTCAAAAAAATAATACAAAATTTTGTGAATCATCTTTTAATTTGCCAGTAAATTATAATTTTAAGCAAAAACTTATTAATATAATAAGCTACAAATGATTTGAATTAATTTGAATAAAATATTTGAGATTAAACTTGGTTTAAGCCAAAACACCTGACCAAAAAATAAAGATTAAAAAAAAAAAACTGTTCCATCCCAACACTCTGCAGATTTTAATATTTGATGTATGAATACACGGCTACAG
Organism: Timema monikensis; assembly: GCA_902151445.1. NCBI lineage: Eukaryota > Metazoa > Arthropoda > Insecta > Phasmatodea > Timematidae > Timema > Timema monikensis. The sequence goes on from CABFVZ010001123.1 coordinate 149,756, forward strand.
ATCTATTAACACTCATAACCATCAATAAATTTATTTCATATCTAAATCTAACTGTAGTGAATATTCTGTAGATTTAGATCTTATTCCTGGTTATACCTTCTTTATTGTGAGTACTACATATAGGGATGAGAAAGGTATAATTTTACAGGTATGTATCCACATTTGAGGGAAATAAGATGAAAAATCATTTAATAAAATACATATTAGTAGACACAGCTGGCATTCGGACAGGTAATCCAGACTAGACGGGACTGTCATCTTTGTCCACAGGGCCATCTGTGCAAGAGGGATATCAATGATGTAGGTTTTTTTTATAGGTTCCTCTTAGCGGAATTAAGCTATAACTTAGTTATTGGCTCTTATTATTGTTATTATTATTATTATTTAGTGGCATGTACACTGTCCTAGGTTAAGACAATTTGTAAGTCGTGTTATATATGAGTCTAGAAAATACACGTAAAACAGTTACAATCCTGAATGAAAATATATAACTTTTATGTTTCACTACGAGAGGCTACCAACGTATTAACCTAAAATCTAAGAAAGGAGAGGCTAGTTTAGGTAAATTGCACCAGGATTCATGTAGAGAGTGGATGTAAAAACCACAAGTCTCAAGTTGAAAACCACCAACAACCCACTGTGCACACAGCTGGGATTCGAACTTAGATCTCCACGTGAACAGAAAATCAGGATGTTGTGAGGCTGATTCTCTATATCACATATCAAATAGGGTAGCCTATTAAAAACAAATTAAATTACAAAATAAATGTTATTTTATCAATATTTCTGTTAAAATAATTAAACTAGTTGCGTGTAGCCATATAAAACAAAGAGGTACTCAATGTTACCGACATGTAAAAAATAAAAACGTTTTGCCCATTAGCGGACCTGTGACTATTTTTATGTGGGTCTCAGGGTGACCTGGTGGTCTGGTGGTAAGGTGTCAGACTTCTGTGCTGGCGGCCGGGGTTCAATCCTCGGTCCCGGCACAGATTTATCTGATTACCAAACCCTTCCTTCACCTCTGACAAGACGTGTATTAATCACAACTTGTGAATGTGAGGAATTCCAGGCCTCCACCGTGGTTCGGATTCCACGTTAAACTGTAGGTTCTCCATTTCATCTCACAATCACCCTACCATTACACATTAGCGTAAGACGCGGTGCTAATAATAATAATAATAATAATAATATGTGGGTCTCGGGTACGGTTCCCGACTGGCTTTAAATATATAATTTTAAAATTACATCCGTTCTTGTTCACAAAGCGGTAAGGCACTGTTTTTGTAGGGCTATCCATACAATGCAATGGCTTTTAAAAAATAAATTATACGCAACTCCACGCGGACTTTATCGCTTCATTGTCTAAAAATGTATAGATTTACTCAAAACTCGTGATAAATGAAACGAAATAATACACACTAGCAATTTCGAGCACAAATTGCGATATACTTACATAAAGCATTTTTCGACTCCCGGTTTTAAATTTTATAATTTTATTTTTTAATGAATTAAATATCTCATTTGTATGTTTGGACCGAAAAAAAATATCAATATTGATTCCACAAGGGTCAACACTTCGTATTAAAATTTTGACTTTTAGTTAAAAATTTTGAAATTTTACTGGAGTGTTGCACATCTTCACGTCATCGTGTTGGTGTTAAATTTCTCATTTATAGATTTTGGCCAATAAAAAAGGTAAATATTGACTATTGAGTCAAAAATGATAGAGATAGATTATTGCTGTACAAACATTTCCCCTAAGAGGTTATAGGATAAAGAACATCAACTTTTGGAGAGACCTACTTATCTACTTACTCTATGGCGTTAGAGAATTATTTCGTTAAAACTTAAGTAGTATCTCTTTACAACTAAAGCTCACAAAATTGTATTAATCCATTGGCCAATATCTCAGAAACTTTTTATTTTATACAAATATATATCAAATAAGTTTTTTATTTTTAATAGTACTACAATTATACGTTTATAAGTTATTTATTATCTCAAATAGTTGCGGAGATATGGAAAATTCCGCTTCTGTAAAATACTCTAAAAGTAATTTTCATGGGAAAACAAAACTAGATATTTTGTTAATTTTAACCAAGAAACTCCTAGATACGAATTTTTATCAAAATTGTTATAGCTTTTTTTTTTTTTACAAAATCTATTTTTTTCTCTTCTCGCCTTCTAGGCCTTCTCTTCATTTTAGGGTTATACAGACACACAGACAGACGGCATTGCAAAAAACACCTTTTTTGGATTCGGGGAGGTCATGAAATGTCAACATTCATCAAAAACTTGGGCTCGATTTTTTTGGCGATCACATTACTCTCTCTACTTGTAAGATAGAGAGAAAGCGAAAAACCTGTATTGGAAAATCGGAAGGAAAAAATTCAACAACATCGCCTTTTATGCAACGACAATGCAGGTGCATCTGTAAAATGCTTGTAATTGATGTTAAAAAAGAGAAATGATAAGCTGTAACCTGTGGCATACTGACCCCTCTCCCCCTCCCCCAACCCTGACTCCCTTTCCTTGTGGACCTGAGTTTGGATTCCTTGAGAATAAAACAACCAAATTAATGAAGTGTCTATTATGTGAAGATGGGAACCAGATACATTTCAGGCAGCCTTTTTGCAGGCCTTTTGAGTGACCTTTTATGGCCATTTGAGCGGCCTTGGCTGACCTTTTTAGTGACCTTTACTGGACTTTGGAATCGTCTTTTTTTTTACTTTTGATTGTTCTTTGCCGGCCTTTTTTGTGCCTTTTGATTGGTCTCTGCCGACTTTCCTGGTGGCTTTTGCTGGCTTTTTTTTACCAGCTTTTGTTGGCCTTTTGATTGGATTGGTCTCTGCCGGCTTTTTTGGTGGCTTTTGCTGGCTTTTTTTTACCAACTTTTGCTGGCCTTTTGATTGGTCTCTGCCAACTTTCCTGGTAGCTTTTGTTGGCTTTTTTTACCAGCTTGTGTTGGCCTTTTGATTGGTCTCTGCCGGCTTTTTTGGTGGCTTTTGCTGG